>AYJT01011873.1:0-12648 GCA_001278415.1 Ocimum tenuiflorum | reverse complement strand
CTGCATATATTTCTAAATGTGCAGGTTGAGCACCATGCGGAGGAGAAGATGTTGAGTATAGGAAACCATTTTGAGATACCAATGCCCTAGAGAATACATCTTCACATGTATTCTTTAACCATGCTTCCTGATTCTGAACTATTAACTCGATGTTTATAATTGAATACACTCTATACATGTTGGTTCTGTAATTTGAATTCCTAATTTCTGTAATTGACATCAATTACTTTATTTCCATGATATTTCATCTTCTGAACTCTTATCGTACTCTTTCCTGCAATGATTGTTGATCAATTTATCGACTCTCTCTCACATCAAAATTACTGATGAATGATTAAATCCTGTTTATCGAGATGATTGCCCCACGGCCCCGCGGTAGCATCCCGGCCAGGGAGGTCGGGGCGTTACAATGTCACTTCTCAATCAACACTTAATCATTTTCAGAGAATTGGAGCTTTGGGAAAAACACAATTTTGGAAAACTGAAGAGGGAATCGAGCCATTCAAACAATCACATCACTTTCATCTTCAATCAAGGTTAAACCCTAGTCACCCACTCATCTTCAATCAAGCATGCTACTTCAAATCATGTGATGAACCACGTTTTCTTATCGCATTATTAGAGATTAAACCATGCTTAGATCAAACCTTGAATCCCATCTTAAATTCTTGATAATTTGGTGAATTTTTATGAAGTCGTAGTTTCTTTCCCTCCCACTTTGATGCCCAAAACGTGTTGGTTTGCTGGATTAGACCCCATATTTAGCTTCCACTCAAACTTAGGAAGCCAAAAGTACATTAAACATAAGATTTTGGACCAAAAATGCAAAATTTGTGAAAATTACCGAGTAAGGTAGAAGCCAGGATCGGATAGATCGCGTTACAATAAGACCGATCCTACTTGAAGATCGAACCCACCAAAGCTCAATTGGAGCGATCACGCTAGAACCCTAATATTCCTACCCAGTGAACTTGAAGATTAGACCAATCCTCTATGAAGATCGGATCAATCTTTTATGAAGATCGGACTGATCCTTCATGAACATTCAAATGAGCCTAGAATCTGAACTCGAGCCAATCTTGATATCGATCCACCAAGATGATCGAAGCGATCCTCCTTAAAACCCTAATCACTTCGATCCTTGCTCTGATCAATACACATGATCGGACCGATCCTTCCTGATGGATCCGGTCCTTTGACCCAGCCTTGACTCCCTTCGATCAACTTCAATCTATCCGATCAAGCTAAGTAGATCGGACATATTAAGAACTGATCGGACCGATTGTTTGCCCTATTCCAGAAATATTGAAGCTCATTCTTAAATCCTATGTTTCCAAGTCTCCACTCCAAACCCAAAGACCACAATAACAATAACGAAGTAACGACGAACTATTCAAGTGTACGAGAATACATAAAGTCTTCCTGCATTAAGAAATTGATGTCAAGAACCACACATACTTGTTCTGTTAGGAAGGTGAAAACACTGTGAGAGAAAATACCACCAGAGGTATATTGAGAGCTGGAGGAAGATAACATAAGATCCGTGGTGGTGGAAGAGGCCATAGCGATGGTGGAGGCCGCGGAGGTGATGAAGAAAAAATATCACCAGAAGAGGGAAGTGGGCAGAACCTGTCTATCAAAGTAGATGGCAGATCCAGATCAAGGCATGAAACCCCGCTATCGAGGAAGATGGGCGAGATTTTCAGGGGGAAAATTCAATGGAGCAGGAGAACCAACAGATGTTGAAGATTGAATTTGATTCGTGGAGAAATTTTTTCGATACCTGGAGTGTAATGATAAAGAGAAGATGATCTGCATCCCGTTCTAGTTCACCGGGAAGCTATCAGATGGTTTGAGGTGTATCAGAAGGCCCTTACTGCTGACCGGTATGAAAATTTGTCGTTGGAAGAATTTAAGGAATAATCCTTCTAGAAGTTTGTACCAGTCAGTCACTGAATCAGAAAAAAGGCAGAGTTTCACAACGTGCACCAAGGTAAGATGTTTGTAAAGGCCTATGACCGACTATGTTGTACGCCGTCATGCCATGCCCCAGGTTCTGTTGATACCGATGACAAGAAGACCTGTCGATTTTGGGATCGGCTTAAGCTAGAAATAGAGCAAGGAAAGTAGCTATGTTGATGTTTGTTTTTTATTGGAATCGGTGTGAGGCTCTAGGTTTGATTATAATCGGACACCGTGACTTCCAGAAAGGTTTATAGTCCCACGGAATGGATTGACTGATATTTTATATATAGAAAGGGTGAAGTACGAGATTTTCCAACAATCGGCATCGGAAGAATTACTGAAAATGTGCTCTTTGCTATAGGACCTAAATGAGCTACAGGATGAAAGTAAAGGTGATGTATGTGTGTCATGTGTGACAGTAGCTAACTAATCACCTATTTACAGGGTGAAAGTACAGGACGAATCTTAATAACCCCTAAGCTAAGGACTAAACCAAAAATAGTCGCAGGGCAATCTGCAAAGCGGGTAGAATTCGTTAGAGTCAACTTTAGATGCCATGCTTACTCAACAGAGGAATCATTCTGGATCTTTCATGTATGTGCGCAAGCATGTAGTAAGTGATACACATTTTTCCTAAGGGATAAACGGGTCGCAATAATAATAAATATCGATCCACATGGACTAGATGTAAGGAAAAGTTGTCAAGCACAAATTCATTTTCGATAGCCCTATTGTCTAGCCGAACGAAGGCAGAGAGGGTTTTAAACTAATTAAACAGAAATGCAACAAGAATTGAATATCAAAATTAACAAAGAACGAGGATTCTAGGATTATGTCATAAACGCAAATTCAGAATCAACAAATTGAAATCAATCACCAACGAGATTTCAAGAACGAATTGATTTCCAAATTTACCAAACACAACTTTTTGAATTAATGAATGGAGTAGATTCTCAAAAAACCTTTTTCATCTTTTGAATGTAAGTAGTATTTAAAAACTTCCAAAAGTTCAAACATCAAAACTAATTAACTGTTCGAACCTAATCTACTCTAATTAATTCTTCCAAAATCCAAGTCCATTAATTTCTCAAACTTTCAATTTGAAGAATATTAATTCTAAACTCATTGACCACAACTTTTGATTGATTCAGCGAAAGAAAAAACAAAATTCGAAAGATTCAAGATTCGACGGAAATCAATTCACAGTTCATCAATTCAAACCATTGTTTATAATACAAAATTAGGTCAAATCCCCTATTTATAGATTGGGATCAAAATTAGGTCAAATCTGCGTTCAGGGCCGAAAAGCGCACAAAATTATCAGGTAATCGACCTCCAGAACTGAGCTACCATTGACGGCTCAATTGGACACTGCTGAACCGCCGGTTGCCGGTGCTGAACCAGCTACCCGAGAGCTTGCCACCAATTTGAACTCGATGGCCACGCAATCGCCGATCGCCGGCCCGATGCCGACAACCTGAGAATACGAACCACCCTCTAATCGATGAGAACACAATTGTTGGGTGCCGGCTCAGTATCGGCAACTCGAGAGCTCTTTCAAAACTTTCTTTTTCACCCAAAAACCTACAAAACAAAGGCAAACAAGACCGAAACACAACACAAATACAAAACCATGATAATCGGTCAAAAATGACACAAGGAAAAACTCAAACAACAACAAAAGACAATCAAAACACATGCAAAAAGACTGATTATCATACTCACAAACTTGAACGATTGATCGTCCTCGATCAATAAAAGAATCAAACCTTCATAACTCAACAATCGTTGAAAACATCTCAAATCTAAATATGAAATTCAAATAAAAAATTAATAAAACCATATTTTGAAGTTAATCGAACTCTTTGGGAACTGCCTCCCAACGTAAATATGAAGTTCACACGCCATACTCAACAAAGAGATCGGATCGTGTTTACACTCGTCATCGAAATTAAACAAGTATGATGTAAATTTCTCTCTTATCTATTCTCTTCATAGTTCTAAAGTAAATTCATCTTCTAAGATAAAAAAGGTCTTTATAAGGTTATAATGAGGCTATATAGAGATAGGTAGGATGTTTTTGGCTAAGTGACTATACCACTCTCCAATTCTCAATGAAAATCAACAACTCTCAAGCTACACCTATACTTCAATCATTTTAACTCTTATTTTTCACCCAGTTTTACTTCTATTCTTTAGTCATTTCATTTTTTTTCTCTTTCTTCTCCTATGTGGGGATAACTTTTTACATTAACAACCTTTTGTTCAAGTAAACTTCTTCTACTGTACCAACCAAACCTCTCAAACTTATTTCTTGCCATAAATGATAAGAATAAAACACTAAATTCGGCTCAATGGGCTAGCAAGGGAAATCTTTTACAGGACAGTGTCTGGATAAGGCTATGAAAGAACAAGCCTAAAATCATTTCCAAGAGTAAATCTACAACACCATGTCAAGACAGATGCAAAGCAAATCATATCTCAACAAGTAAAAAATCTCAGCACACTCAAAACAAAAGCTGCACAAATCACATGCAACAAGGCTCAAAATCTCACAACTTAAAAAATGTATTCCTATAAGCTCAATTTAACAAAGATTAACAACATTCATCAATAATCAATCCAAACTCACAAAAGAATCAACAATCTTTCATTGAAACATCATGAATATAAAATCAAGTCATTACAGTTCAAAACCTCTTTCAATCTCAAACTCTAATCATACAAATTCGGAAATGACTCAACAACATGCAACAATTTATAAATATCCTTTAATAACTACTCTATCCCTTCTCTCCCAAACTTATTCAACACGAAGTGAGAATGAGTTTGAGGAAAAAAAACAAGTTATTAAAGGATCATAAACACGCAAGCACACAAGCACAGAAACACACAAGAAAGCATTTAAACATTAGGTTACCTCCCAACAAGCGCAGTGGTTTAATGTCATTGGCTCGATAGTCCTCAACATTTCTACGAGTAGTATTAAAAGGGCTAGAAATATGTAGATCGGGGGGAGATTATGATGAGAAACAACATGAGTACTATGATGGGCTCCATTTTCCAAAGAAATTGCATTGACTTGATTTTTCAGATTTGGTTCAATGTCACTGGAGAATTGGCCCGGTTTGTGCTGACTAGTCAATGCCTTAGCAATTTTACCAATTTGGCTCTCAATCATTTGCATATGTTTTTCGAGGGCATGAACGTCCCTTTCCATTTTTCAAATCTTGTATTTTGAGAATTAGAAGCATTAGGAAGATTAGGAGCATTATTGAAGTTTTGATGCTGCTGATTCTGAAAATTTGGAACATGTGGGTTTCCACGGTATGGATTCCCAATTCTTTCTTGATTATGTGGGTTTGGATCCACAATGATTCCATTATCAACAATGAAATTGGGAGGAGGCATAGGGGTGTTATGAGGGTTCGCATAAGAGAAATTGGGATTGTTGAACCAATCGTTTGGATTGTAGACTGCATTCCCTTACAGGTGTGTGATCTTCGGTTGTTGATAATGACTGACGTAATTCACATCAACCGAGTAAGTGGGTTTAACTTCCACTACACGAGGTGCATTATTGAATGGAAGAATTTAAGGCACCTCTCTCGTCCTTCGAATAAGATAGATTCTTCTTATAAACGAGCTACTTCCATAGCCAGAGAATTGGTATTATCCATGACAGCTATTGGTTGAACCGTCACAGCTTGAGAGTGCTGCGTTGACCAACTAGCAAAGTCACTAGCCATATTCTCAAGAATCTGTCGTGCATCTTCTGGAGTTATCTTTATGAGAGACATGTCAGCCGAAGCATGAACAAGAGCCTTGGTCTCAGGATTTAGACTACGGTAGAATCGGTATACCTATTGTGCCTCAGAAAATCCATGGTGAGGACATCTACTCAACATTTCACAATGTCTATCCCAGGCTTCATGAAATAGCTCATCAGCATGTTCGGTAAAAGACGCAAGCTCCACTTCCTTGGGAAGAATAACAGCCGGAGGAAAGAATTTAGCAAGGAACTTGGATTCGAGATCATCCAAGTTTCGATCTGACTCTTGTCCAGACTGCGGCACCACGACTTTATCCCTACGGAAGTAAGGGAAAAGTTTGAGTTTAATTTGTTCATGAGGAACCCCTTTCAGTTTGTTCGAAGACGCAATTTCAAGAAATTGGTCTATATGAGTGTTGGGGTCTTCTAACACTAAACCACTGAAGGAATCATTTTGGACAAGTTGGACAATTGTACCTCTCAACTCGAAGTTGTTGGCATCAACACTGTACTGAGAATTGGCATGTCTATGATCCTCTGGACGAGGACCAAATATAGCCTCAAGAGTTTGTTTTGGAATAGGAACGGCATTGTACTGTACCATCTGATAAGGAATTTCAGGTGCAGGAGCATGCTGAGGAAGATTGTGTAGAGGGTAATGGTACTGATGATTTGGTGGCTGAGGATTGTGAGCCATGTTACCTCGATTCGTTGAATTTCAGGAAGATTATTATGAACAGGTGGGACAGGAGGATTCGTACGATGAGGAATTCGAGTTTGCACTTGTGCAGCTTGGGCTTGCATCAGTGTGGCTTGAGCTTGCCGCTCATGAAAAGCACGCAACTCGGGAGAATCTCTCAACAATTGTTGGAGAATTTCAAGAGTAAAATTAGGAATGCCTGGAAGAGGTTGATTCAAATCAGGAACTATTAGTAAGTTCTATTCCTTTCTCATAGGATTATTATTGATGTTCTCTTGATTATCATTATTAGGAATGTTTTCTGCCATGTTATGCACCGTATTTTCTCCTAAATATGTTTCGGTTCCTCAATATTAGCACGGTTGTCTATTTCTCCTAATGGTCACGTTTAATTGAGAATCTATAGGAATTGGTGAAACTCCTGAAGATCTAGTATTTAGCATATGCAAGGAGAATTAAACAAAAGAAAGAATAGCTACCTAGGCACGAAATTAAAAGACTAAAGCAATAGTTCACCAAATAAACTAATATCAATAACAAATCAAACTAGTCTCCGGCAACGTCGCCAAAAATCGATACATGTTTTTCCTTTTAGATAAACGGGTCGCAATAATGATAAATATCGATCTACAAGGAATAGATGTAAAGAAAAGTTGTCAAGCACTAATTCATTTTCAATAGCCCTATTGTCTAGCCGAACGAGATTTGTCAGAAATCATTTCATAGTCATTGTCCACTACACCAAACCCTAAAAAACACCGAATAAATCTAACTACTCATAATCAAAGCAATTAGATAGAAAGCTAGGAAAGAAATCATAAACATGTTCATAAATTTAATGTTCAACAATTTTCTATGAAAGCAAATTAAAGTAACGTACTCGAAGATAAAGGAAAGGAATAAAATCCCAACTAACTAGTTGTCACGATCCTAGAAGATGAATGAATTTATCTAGACAGCGTGTAAATCTATCTACGAAAGTAAATACAACTATTCTAAAGAGTGAAAATAAACTAAGTCCAAAAAGTAAAAAATCTAAAACCGCAAATTTGCCTCTGAAACCCTTATTTATAGGTTACGATGAAAATTAGGTCAAATTTGTGTCCTGGGCTGAAAAGCCCACAAAATTACTCGTCTGTCGATCGTTGGAACTGAGCCGCCAATCGATGGCTCAGTTGGACACTATTGAACCATCGATCACTGGTGTTATACTAACGACCCAAGAGCTGGCTACCAATCTGAACTGACGGCCATGCAACCGCCGATCGCTGGCCCGGTGCCAACGACCCAAGAGAATGCAAACCACCTCTGATCGGTGGGAACACAATTGTTGGACATCAGCTCGGTATCGTCGACCCAAGAGCTCTTCCAAAACATCATTTTTTCACCCAAAAACCTACAAAACAAAGGGAAACAAGACTGAAACACAACACGAAAACAAAATCATGATAATCGGTCAAAAATGACATAAGGAAAGACTCAGACAATGTCAAAACACATGCAAAAAGACCGATTATCAGTAAGCATTAGGCAGATTTTGTTAGGGAACTCGAGAGTTCTGGTTTGACGAGCATCAAGGATTTAGCTGCTCGAGGGGATTCATCCTTGCCCCACTCATGGGTTTCGAGCACTTTCGGGGTCGACGGCCACCGTTCGAAGTCTTTCTACTTTAGTCTAATTTTGGCTAGCGGCCTCGGGCGCTTTCAACGATCGAGGGTTTTGGTTCCATGGTTTTAAGATTTTAACCGTTAACAAACAGAGCTTTGGAAGTAGAGGCAGCCTCCGTACCAAAGGAGAAAGTACCGATAATGCTTACCAACCAGCAAGGCCAGAAAAAAAATGGAATGACTACTCCCAATGGAGCAATTGGAATCGTGGAGATCAGAGAGCTTGTTGGAATGAGCTGCAGCCGAAATTATTACCCTTACCTAACCGAGGAAATCAAGGCTATGGAAGGCCTGGGAATGGACAACAACTTGAAGGACCCAAAGGAACCGCAACGGTTGAGCATGGCTGCTGTGGAGGAGAGCACATAGGCAACTTTCCAGCTCGTGCGAATAGATGCTTCAGTTATGGCCACCTGGGCCATTTCGCAAGGAACTGCAATCAGAGAGGGACCATGAGAATACTCTGAGGGCAGGGGGTTAGGGACAACTCTACGGGCCATGCAAGCACAACCATTGCCGAGGCTTGCTGTTCGCCAGCAACAAAATTGCCGACCGTACTGTGCTGCCAAGACAAAGCTCATGCATTAAACCAGGAACCGAAGGTAGAAGAGTCGAGAGCCCAAGAGGTAGACCAGGACAATCTGGCAGGTATGGGTTCAATCCTGAATTTACCTATCATTATATTGTTCGATACTTGTGTATCACATTCATTCATATCAAGAGCATGCATTGAGAACCTAAAGTTAAATTCTGTAGAAACTTCTGAGAGGTTGGAACTAGATATGCCCTGGGTGAGAGCATGGACACCTTCTGTGTGTGTAAGAACTTAGAACTGGAAGTAGGATCCCTCAATTTTCCTGCGCCATAATCTCTACGTCTTAGGTATTATGATGCAGACATTAGTCTTGGGATGTAAGCAATGATCATATGTAAAGAGCGAAGAGTTATCTTCTAGAACTCGAAGATAGAATCCATGAGCATCAATGGTATACGTAGAGGAAGGAAGATACTTATTATATCAGCTCTACAAGCTATGAGGATGGTTGAGAAGAATGGAACCAAGCTTTTATGATCTACCTGAATAGTACAGACGAAGAAGGAACTCAAATCATCGATGTGGAAATCGGTCAAGAGTTCCCAGATGTATTCCCTAAGGAGTTTCCCGAACTGTTGCAAGACAGGCAGTTAGAGTTTACGTCAGATTTGGAGCCGAATGAACTAAAAGAGTTGAAAATGCAGTTACAAGAGTTGTTGGAGCCAGGTTTCATTAGACCTAGTGTATCTCCATGGGGAGTGCCAGTGTTGTTCATCAAGAAAAAGGACGGAACACTCAGAATGTGCATATACTATCGAGAGTTGAACAAGGTCACCCTAAAGAATTAGTATCCGCTTCTGAGATTCGATGACTGACTTGTTTGACCAACTATAGGGTACGAGTGTCTTCTCGAAGACTGATTTGAAGTCAGGCTACCGTCAGTTAAAGATCAAGGAGACAGAAATACAAAAGACCACGTTGCGAACCAGATATGGGCACTACAAGTTTGTAGTGATGTCGTTTGAACTCACAAACGCGCCAGCTATTTTTGTGGATCTCATGAATGGGGTATTTCAACCGTATCAAGATAGCTTTGTGCTGGTGTTCATTAATTAAATTTTCCCATAACAACAGTACCTGGAAGCCATAGGTATGGCACCTTACGAGGCTCATTATGGAAGGACATGCAAGTCACCGCTATATTAGGATGAGGTTGGAAAAGAAAAGTGCTCGGATCAGATGCAGTAGCGAAAATGGTGGAGGTAGTCTGACAAATTAGGACACGAATTAAAGAAGCTCAGGACTGACATAAGTTTTGTGCAAGTATGAGAAGGGTTGAACTAGAGTTCGAGAAATGAGACAAAGTATTCTTAAAAGTCTCTCCATCAAAAGGATTCGTAAGATTTGGCGTGAAAGGAAAGTTGAAACCAAGATACATTGGGTCGTATGAAATCTTCAAGAAAATTGAGACAACTGCATGTCAATTAGAATTAGCACCAGGCTTAGGGAACGTACACAATGTATTCCATGTGCCGCAGCTTCGAAAGTATGTTCATGACCCAAAACACGTTATCCATCAACTAGAGATTTCCTTGACACCTAAGCTTTAATACAAAGAGAGACCTGAAGCAGAGCTGATTCGCAAACTGCAAGAACTAAGAAACAAATCCATACCGATCGTGAATATCTTGTTGGAGGCACCATGACACTGAAGAAACTACCTGGGAGTTAGAAGAAAAGATGAAGAAGAAGTACCTAGAGTTGTTCCAGTGATGTATCAAATTTCGAGGACAAAATTTGATTGTCCTAAATCAATCACACTAGATAACATGTAAACATCAATCAGAAGACTCAAAAACACATTCCACATAATCAACAAGCCGTGAAAAAGTAATAACTATGACAAGACAAATTGATCTCGAATCATCCTAAACACAAGAACCTCACAAGGGTAAGAAAAATTCACTCTCAACTCTCAAGTGTTTAGGGATAGTGTTTACGCTCAAACATGTATGCATCACTTCGTACCACAGGTTTGTAGATCATTTACATCTCCACTGCTCAAAATTATAAAAATAAAACAAGAATAACACGCGACTTATATTTGGTTGTAATGTTGGATTTTGGTAGAAGGTAGGGAAATATTTGGCTAAGTGATTATTTGGATTTATCGAGTTCATGACCTCATATCCTCCTAATTAACTCCTTTCTTTTTCAATTCCACAATTTAAAGTGATGGTCCCCCATAATGGTGCCAATTTGATAGTAGGTGAACACTAACCAAATAATTTATCGAATATATAGACCGTTATGAAGTTTAACTTGTTAGACAGTAAAATGTAGAATCTACTTTACCGGTTAGATAAGTTTAAATGAGAGAAAATAATAAATTACCTGTAAAGAAACATAAAATAAACTAAATAAAATAAATAAAAGAAAATATAGATATCAGGGCATTCTACTCCTTCCATGGATTATTTTTATTCAATTGAATTCATTCACTAAGTTTAATTCTCAATTGTGTGAAGTATAAAAAAGATTGCTCTCACTCATCGGGGGCTATTGTTGAGGGTCAAAATTGCACCCTCCACTTCAGTCTCGTCTCGAACTTTCCCAGCTTAAATCCTCTCAACTGCTCGGACCCAGCAGAGCCCTTGAAGCTCGAAGAAATGGTCCAAAACCCTTGGGAACTGCCCTTGAAGCCTAAGCTGCAAAGATCAAGGCCTCCCGAGACAAAGGCACCCTGAATAGGACTCGTTAGAGGGCAAACGCCTCGAATACCCTCGAAAGTAGTCCCCTCAAGTCAATCTGCAAAGTACTTGGGATGCCCTTCGTACGACTCGCACATGTTTGGAATGACTCAGAATGATTCTCTTGCTGAGTCAGTATGGTTCTCAATGCATAACTCTAACTTCTTCCTCAAGGATTCGCGTATTGCCCCCTAGTTAATTGTACAATTTGTCCTCAACTTATTGGAAATTGAGATTTAGCTCTTTAGCGTGTCTACATAAGAAACTTTATGACACGATCACACATCTCACACACTCTCATAGCTATTTTCCATCGTTCTTAAAATAGCTATTTTCAAAAGACCTTTAATCCATCATTGATGATAATCTTCTTCCAGGTTGAAACAGAGCAAAACATGACGAGAGTTAATCGCCACGACCAAGTATTCTCCTTTGAAGCCAATTGAACGTATTTATTCCTTGATAAAATCCAATTTTGGCCGACCCTTGGAAAATTTTCCCACCAGAGCCTACCGAAGCAGAGCCGTCATGATCAAGACATCTACATTATAGAGGAAAATAACCAGTTCACCTCTAAAACTTTTAGGCGTAAGATGAAGACGACGAGTAGGGTTGAGAGCAAGGGTGAAAGAGGTTTATGGATGGCATTTGCAAAAGAGAAAGGAGGGGTGGAGGAAGAGAGAGATGGTGGACCGCCGGAGGCGGTGACTGCCATGGCCGAGGGAAGTGCAACAATGACTAGAGTTTCAGAACACACTTGCATGTTAAAGAACAAAAATAATATTGTATTAATTTCATTTATCACCACTAGAATAAAAAATTATATAATTGATGGAAAAAAATTAAAAAATATATATGACTTTTGTATGAATGTTTTATTAATTAATTATTAACTTTAAATAAAATCAAAGTATAATTTTTTATTTTTTGGACAACCGAAAAAGGAACGCTATCCGAATGGAAATGAATTTTTTAGAGGGTAGGGGAAGAGTATATTATTCATATTTAAATTATTTATTAATTAAAAATAATTTAAAAAGAAATATATCCATGATATATATATATATATATATATTATATCATACAATATTTACTATAAGTAAATTTTTATTTATTTATATAATAAGTTTTTTAATAAAAATGTATATACGCAGTGCGCAGGTGACAAACTATTCTATAGATTAAAATGCAAATTATTAAATGTTGGAGTATACTGTAAAGCGAAACTTTTATGTAAGCTTTTATTTATACTTAATATT
>AYJT01011833.1:0-13188 GCA_001278415.1 Ocimum tenuiflorum | reverse complement strand
TACGTGCGACGTATTGATTAGATCACGTTGAGATGTATTCGCTTATCTGACCTGAGTATAGAATCAAGATCTCGGTGATTTAACTGAACATAGCTTAATGGAATTTAATTTATATATATGTCTTGTGTGTTACTTTGAGTTATTATGGGTGAGAGATTTCCGTCAGCTCAATAATCTCTGTATCTTGGGTAACAGCAAGTCATACATGATAAACTGTAAATTCGTATTAAGCGACCACATCCGTTTCAGGATGATGACACTCGTTTGAGGTGTTCATAAGGTTTATCGTACTAAACACTGTAAGTTAATTAAGTTCAGGTTCGATAATAAGGATGAACTGTGTGACTCAAGAATATTAAATAAGAGATTAATTAAGTAGAGCTGTCAGAGCTTAATTAATTAATGAGTGTCGGATATCTTAAATATGGGATTCGTTAAATCTAATACAAGCTCTGACTCACCATCAGAGGATAGAGGGATGGGTCAGTATTGGTTCTCTGGTGAAATGAGTCCGATATTAATAAATTCATTTATGTCTATGGGCTAAACATTGAGAAATTATTTATTAATAGGATCACTCTATTTTCTTGTAATTGGTCACTGGATGGGTTCAACAGTCTTTTATCCAAGGAATATTAGGCTCAGTAGGAAAAGTCTGCTAAGTCTTAAGAATCATAACACAATTCACGTGACACAAAATCACAGAAACTCTAGAGGGACTTAGGGGGCGTCGAATTCCGGACTTGGAGATTTCACGATCTGTCATTACCAAACTACGCAAAATCAAGCAGTGGATACAACTCAGAACCCAATTTTGAAATCAAATACTACATCCGTAGAGGATATTTGCACCAAATTCACAGGTAATTTCCGCTACTCCTGTGTATTGTAACTACGATTTCTTAGATGCATGCTTAGGCAAAATAACTGATATATGATAAGTTATAGTATTTAAAAAATCCGGTTCAAGCGAAACAAATCGAAATTCAGTTTTCGCATTCCAACAATAAATTCAGAGTTTCCTAGGTGGATGCCATGCACATGTTGTCCTTATCCAAAATATAACATATTGACCCATGCAAGATTCTCACCCCTTGGAAAATATCGAACAAATATCCACACATACCTAAATACCATACTTAAGGTTCAAAATTAGGATAGTCTTTAAGATATTTTTTAATTGATCTTTGAGATCTTGGTTATTTATAGCAGTTAGAATATAGATCAAATATCATTATGGTCCATTTAATGTAAGTGACATGCCCTACTATAAACTAATAGCCAAGACAAAAGTTACTTGTAAATGCATATTACACCTTAAACAAACAGTTTATGATCAAGAATGATTTCAACTATGGGTTTTGGTTTGTATCTTATGAGAAATCTGTAATTTTAATCTTTGGTGCGACTCCTAATCCATTCATTGACAAAAGTACAAGATAAAAGTAATCAAAAGAAAGCAATAATAGTTATAACTTTGATCTTGATCAAGTAAGAAGATAAACTCTTTACATAAAAAATTAATAATTTCTAATACACTCTGGCAATCTTTCAACTTATAGTAAATTGCAAAATTTATTTGCTCACAACCTGGTTACCATGAAGGGAAAAGCTTTCGTTAGACCGCCTAAACAATTTAGACAGGTCTAAATAATTCATTTCCTTCAACTCAAACTTATACCCGCTTTGGATTTTAAATCCAAACATATATTTACCATGAATCCTAAACGTAAATTCACTTAAATCATTTAGGCGGTATAACGATAAACTTCCTCTACAATAAAATATTTAATAATAAGTGATTAAAAATTTGAGAAGCCGCCGTTAGATTGGTTCATGAACATCGGACACACGAGAGACCAAAAGGGATCCGTCAACTATGAAGCATGCAGAGATTCAATTCTAATAATCATCTTTTCAAACTTTTCTTCTTACTACTTTTACACTTTAAAAAGTCAAATATTTGCACTCACAATTATTAGTTGGCGGGTAAAGCACATCTCTATTTTACCCAAGGAGCTTCAATTAAATTAATATTTTTTGCATATAATCTCACAATTAACCATATATATTAGAAGTTCACAGATATATATATATATATATATATATTGAAATTACATTTTCTCTTTACACTTCTTTTCTGAAAGTCCCTCAATCCGAAGTGTTTATTCCAAGACATTCATTTGTTCAGAACTCATATGTATATTACGTTTTCATATCTATCAAATTGATTAATTTTTATTCAATATTTTATATAACTGTTATTATAATGAAATGACCAACTTTGAGAGCAGTATATCATTTACAAAATCGAAAATAAAATTAATACAGTAATCGTGTATATGATAAAACCTCTTAAGTAATTGTGAAAATTAATTGAACAAAAGCGTAATAAAATTAAAATTGAAAAAAAATATATTTTATATAAAAATTGCTATAAATAACAGCAAGGTATAACACAAAATTTAATAAAAGATATATATGTATTTTCATTTCTTAAATTTAATAAAAGATATATATGTATTTTCATTTCTTCTTCGCCGGACAGCAAAAATCTGAATCGTGGGCCATTTACCTCCACCTTCGAACAAAAAGTTGCCACTAAACGAACAAAAATAAAGATACAAATTTATTTATGAGTGATAGATTGTAGAAACTCATCTAACGAATATCAATAAAAATTAATCCTTTTCTATTAAAATTTTATTTGTAGTGCTTTTTTTTTTTGAGTTGTTACCCTTTTAAATGTATTTTTTTTCAGCTGGGCGATATAAGTAAAGATTCAAATCCTAGATCTCTCGCATTTAGAAAGACTTTATACATGAGTTTTCATCTCTGGAACGTACCCAAAGGACCCTTCAAATGTAATTATAATTGAAAGAAAATTATGTTTGATGTGGTTTTGTAGTTGTTTTTTTTATATGTAATATATAAATAGCATTTTTGGTTGGCTTCGGATTAAGAAAAAGAAGTGCCAGTAAAACCATGCAAAACCCAAGAAACCATAGACTACATGCCTTAATTTGAGTTTCCAGAGATTAAAATCATATATTATTATTATTTTTTGTTTGTGATAGATTTTATGCTGTTGGTTTCATTTCTAATAGTCTAATCGGGATATTTGTACAAAAGTGGATCAATTGTTCGAAAAGTTTCTATGATTTTATTAATGGGAATGAAAATCAGCATTAGGATTGATCAAGATCCTTTTTTTTTTTTTGAAAAAATATGATTGAATTAAAAAAATATTTCGCCAAACTAAATACTTGGAAAAAGTAGTTAGTTTTAAAACAAATGATATGCTTGGCTTTTTTATTTTTTACTTTAGCCAAAATATTTTTTTCAGATGAATTACAAAATATCCTTTTCCCTCGAAACATCGTATCAGTAATAATTTAATATTTTTTATAATTATTTTATACCATTTTTTTTTCAAAAAAAAACTCGAGCATAAATCTTGTTCTTATCACTATTTACGCATATTGTCTTATACTTTTAAAATTAAAATATAAAATGATTTTATTAAGCTAGGATAAAAAGTTAAGGGATAAATTTTGTTCATAATATTTTGAAACTAGGCACTTAGACTTTTTCAAAAAAAAATATTTGACGTGTTTATTTTTTAATATTATAATTCATATCCACACAATATATAATAACAACAAATTATAAATTAAAGTTATATTATTTGACCCTCGAAACACCACATCTTCATCAATTTTATTTTTCTTTAAAGTTCACTCTATCTCTTAATTTCTTTCAAAAGTACAAGCATAACTTTGCCATGTATTATTGAAATTGGCTTCTTTTCGTAAAAATAGATTCCTATTTTTTTAGGTTTCTTATTTTTCCAACTCCTTTTTTATTTAAGTTTAAATATATAGTTAAATTTATATATTATAATTCTAAGCCACTTATACCAAATTTATAATATCGATAGGCAAAAATCAGCTACAGAACAACTATTAATATATATTTACAAATTGATGCATATCATTATGTTAGTCATAGATATAACTTCTTAATACAAGATATTAATCGTTGGTCCGTACAATGGCCCATGTATAAAATGATTGTTTTTATATTTTGATATAACAAAGTAAAATACCAATGCTGAACCTCCAATGCTCAGAAGCTGCATAAAATAAAATAATGAGAAACAAATTTATTTGGACGACTTTTTGCAATGTTAATATTTCGGAAAAAAATAAATAAATTTCTCAGCAAGAAAAGATGTATAGTGGGCAGTCACTAAGCATACAGCTGTAATTGTGCCCAGCGCCCAACAAAATTTCAATAAAGAGATAATAATAATAATTATAATGTATAATAACTAAAGAACTGGGCTAGGCCAATCATCACCCTTTTGATCATCTTTTTCAACATACTTTCCTTTTTTTTTACTTTTTCTCAAAAGAGGAAAACCCATGGCATAACCATGCATGATATGAGACCACTACTACGATGACCGACACTTGTAGCTGAGAAGTCGGTCTACCCTATCTGAATGTAAATGGTTAAATGCTTTTTTTATTGATATAAAATTATTAGTTTGAGTTATAGCAGGGATATTAGGGTGGCATTTCATGTAATATTACTCTTTATTGGAAAAAGAAAATGTAACAAGTACGAATCACACTATTTTCTTTCGGTTTAATATCCTTCACACACTTGTGTGTATTAGCAAAGATTTATAGACATTTGCAAATTGCAATAAACTTCTTGAATCTCAGTAGTTGGCCACATGGCTTTTATTTATTTATTGGCATACACATAATTAAAAATGTCAATCCGATACAATTAGCTTGTAGTTCAGTTTGATTTATAATTTGTATCACCATCTAAAAGATTGAAGACATACTATTTGAAAAAAGAAATATTACACAACCAATTGATCAAACTAGTCATTCCCAGTTTAAATAAAATAAGATATAAGTGGATTTGAAATATTATTTCTTCTTATTTATTAAATATATATGTCTTCAATCATTTAATGGTGTACACCAAAATAATTTATAAATCGGCAAGATTAGAAGAAATAAAGGATTAAATGCAAATTTACTTTATGAACACATTTTCTTTTTGTTTTGACACGTTAGTATGAGACCTCTTCACGTGAGCAACATCTCGGATGTTTTCCTTGAAAGATCTCAGAATATTCTCACGTTGAACGGGAGTTCTGAGAAATGCACTCATAAGGTACAGGGATGCACACAAAGCGTATTTTGATGAAAGAATGGATAACACTGTGTGAAAAATATTGGGAGGGTATTGAGGTAGCACAAAGGCAACCGAACAACAAAGATGACAATTATTTTGATGTTGATGTTGTTCCTCTGATGAGTCCAAGGCATGAAGAAACCAGTCATTGCCCCTAAAAATCTCAAAGAAGAATGAGATGAGATGCGCTGAACGGGTAAACGAGACTCGAGGAATGAACTCGTGGCAATTTGGTACCAGAGACAACCCTTGACTGCAGTTGCCTAGTATGGATAGGCGAGTCGTTATTTTCGAGGGATCAATAATAAGCGGAGATCCTTGAAATGATATCCGGAGCTTGTGAGTGGAGT
The DNA here is from genome assembly GCA_001278415.1 of Ocimum tenuiflorum. Lineage (NCBI taxonomy): Eukaryota > Viridiplantae > Streptophyta > Magnoliopsida > Lamiales > Lamiaceae > Ocimum > Ocimum tenuiflorum. Next base: position 7,618 of record AYJT01011833.1, on the reverse strand, counting down.
CATAAGATCTAAGGGAAATCCAGTGGACCATAGTGGGGCGTACTCGACCATGTCAAAATGAAGGAGATTGGGGAACGTGTCATTTATCATGTAATAACAGTGTATATTAAGATTGAGAAATTTTATGAGTATTCGGAATCCTCACACAATCGCATGGGTCCCATGCCCTTTTATGAGTCGTCATAGATCTTCCCTAAAATTTTCATACAGTGCAAAAAATAATATCGATGATAAATTTGATTAATTTTCAAATATTTTAATGGAGATATATTTATACCACTATCTTTCTAAATCTTGGTTATGAAAAAGGAATTGGCTAGCACCCTGACATGGGAGTAGTAGTAATATTTGTGACTAGATTGATTGGGAGGAATATTTGGAAAAATCATATCCAACTAAAATTGGTGGTGAATGGTACCACTCATTTTGTAACTTTAGTCCCCTACTTGGTTGGGTATAAAAAAAGTTGTTGTCACCCATCCAAAGTTATTTTCTTTTAAGTAATGATATTGCATAATATATCATGAGGATATAATAGTAAAATAATGCAAAGTTTCTATTCAATTACATCTACGTAATCCATTAATCATCATTTATTCAGATGTAAGGATGCTTAGTTACATCTTATCCAAATGTTGATAAAGTGGAATCATGATAGTCTAATTTCTTCGGAATTAATTGAAGTATTTAATTTGAGGAAATCACAATGGCACCACATCAAATGGACCCATATCCACACGAAAAACAATTTAGTAGCAATTAAATTAACAATAAATGTCAACTTATCCTCAAGGGTAAATACTCTTAAGATAGAGATGGACTCCATAGTAAATTGATTATTTGAATTTTTTGTTACAACCAAAGCGACATGACCTATTTTTTTAAATGGTTTATATTTTCTGGACCTAGGGTGGTTCTATGCCGGCTATCTTATATATAAAGTAGGTCTCATATGTAGAATCGGTATGGAATTTCAGCCCATTTATAAGAGAAATAAATACTACTAAATTTATCGTTTAAATTTTTTATGTCACTTTCTTTGTTATTTTAACAATCATCCTCTCAAATAACACTTTGCTTGTTTTATGATCTCGGTCAAGCTAGGGAGAGAAATGGGAACGAAAATTATAGGAAATGGAAGCAAACATGAATATATGAGTTAAGCTAAACATGCATAACCCTTAAACATTTGAAAGTGGTGTAAGGTCACAAGATGGAATTCTCTCGGTAGACATCGTTGTTTTATCCATTATACGTTTGAGGGTAAAACTCTCTCCTCTCACATGTGGTATATAAGATATTAACACGTTTGATATAATACATGCGAGAGAAAGTGAATTTTAAGCCTTAGTGTTTAAAAAACATTATAGGTTTTTAAATATATAATTTGGGAAAGTCCCATTTCTAGTGTTTGTTGTTTAGCTCAAATAAATATTTTAATTTATATTTGCATGCATTTCATAGAGCAAATTGTATTTTCACTCCCATAAAACACAGTTTAATTTTATTTTGGTCTCGATAGATTAACTTTTAGTCTTATACTTTCATTTTAGTCCTGCATAAAAATATTCCATCAAAATATCCTTGCACTTTTAGTAAAAAAATAAAAAATAAAAACCTATTTTGGCAATTTTTTTCAAATATCTAAATCATACAACAATATAAATCCTAGATTAGATCAAATGATCAAATAAGCCGTTACTATTAGTGATCCATTAATTTTGGAACCAGAAGGACTGAAAGCAAATCTATGAGACCAAAATGAAATTGATAGGTATTCCGTGGCTGAATTTCACAAATTCATTTATACATATAGTTATATGGCTGGAATACTAAAATCTTTAGTACTTCAAATATATCACAGCATAAAAATATTCAAGCAAGAATAATGAATCTTGTTATTTCTCGAATATCTTCTTTACCTGCCACTAAGAATTATTCACTAAAGAAATTTGCATTCCCTCCCGCATTAAGCATTCTATATAGATCAGATTCAATGCCTAAAAACAGCTTTTTCCTTTTAACGTTCAACCAAACTGCTGCAGTTAAAGCTCGAAAAACGAATTTTTTTTTCGCGGGCATGCACGAGGAAGAGACTCGAAAAACAGCCAAACAGAATGAATAAATCAATCTAGCATTTTACAACATTGTGAGTGCATAATTTCTTCCAGTAGTGATGAGGACTTTAGCAGACTATAATTTGAGATTTGAAAAAGAGAAAGTGCACCGGTGATCTGCTGCAAAAACAAGATATTGAATTCTGTATTCCTCAGATCTTCATCAATGTCATAATGCACTTAAATAATCGACGACATAAGCTATTCTTCAACGCAGATACCTACAAGAAAACAAAGAAAAAATGGAAAGAGAGATGATTAAACAAAAGTATAGCAATAAGAAGTGTGGTAAGAATGAAATTATTTGAGTTTGGCATTGAAAAACATGTTGGTTAGTTTGAGGGGAATATGAAGTGTCTCTAAATATAAATTCAAAGATTAGAAGGAAACATGTCTGCACATAGGGCAAACCTTTGTCCAACTAACTATAAGGCATGAAACTTAAATTTGTTCAATCTAAGGTGGTGTTTGGTTTAACCGCTAGGAATCACAATAGATATATGTTTCATAGTAATTAAATGTGTATGGATTTGATAGTGCAACCCAATATTTTAGATAAGTTTGGGTAATTCTCAAATAAGAAGGAATTTCCATAAAATCCATTCTGAAACCCATCAACTTAAATATGATTCAATATCATTCCATTCCCTGATTATGAAACTGATAGACATGAAGTGAGAAGATATATTTGGATTTTACTAGGATTTGATTAAGATTAGATACATTAGGATTTTTATTATTGTTAGAGATAGATTAGGATTTATTTAGGTTTATCTTCTCGTATTTTAATTAGATTGGGATTCTTATTTGTCTCTATATAAATAAGTCGGTCTCTAGGAGTTATTATGCTTTGAATATTGGAATTTTGGACACACTTTGTGTCGGGGATCTCTTAGGAGGTATTTTTATATTATAATTTACAGTTATTTTTCTCTTTATTTCTTCTCCAGTTTCAGTCTCTTCTCTTCTCTTATTCAGTGGAACTCTTTTACTCTATCGGAAATCCACCAATCAAACGCCTCCTAGGAGTATCAAAACCATTCTAGACTGTGAAAATACATAGTTGCTAACCAAAAACCAAAAACCTTAAACATATTTCCAAATCATCAATGTGAGGAAAAGGAGAGCTGTCATATCATAGCATGTGCCGACGGCAAGGTTCTAGCACTTAGCTAAGGATGTGAGGATACATGTTTGTTGTTAGCAGTTTTTGTCAGCCTTGGAAAATTTAAGGACAAACTATAGGATCAAGATCTTGTTGGTGCAAGTGTAGTGATCAACATGCTGATGGTAATATTAGTTGACCAAGGATTTTCTCTGAGTAGCTGAGTTATTAGGTTTGACTATACAGAGACTTTCAGTCTAGTAGTTAGCATTAGAATAATTCTTGTTTTAGCTGTTTCAAAGAAGTGGTTGTCAAATATACATGTAACACCTCAAATCTCATAGTTCCGCAATCTAGTTGATACACATGGAGAGCACAGATACGCTTTAATTAAACTAGGATTTTATTAGATAGGAAACGTATTTAACTATGGCTAAAGATAGATTAGGATTTATTTTCATAACTATTTTAGGTTTATCTTTTCCTAATTTACTTAGATTAGGATTCTTGATTGCCTCTACACAAGTAAGTCAGTTTCTAAGATTAATTATGTTTTGATGGTTGAATTCTTGTGTGGGGATCTCCTCAGAGGCATTTTATTTATTTCAAGTTTTCGTTACGTTATTGAATCTCTTCAGTCTATCGCTAGTGATGTTAGTTTGTACTTTAATACTTGTAGCTATTACTCAATAACAAATATCAGTAAGCCCATATTTTCTACAATAACAGTTTTGTTTCCATAATAAATGCTTACTTTAGCTTCTAAACCATATAATGACTAAGAATGATAACGAAGTTCACAGCTTCTTTAATAGCATTCATTTCAAAGAACTCAACTCAATGAGGTTGTCATGATAGAAATAAACTAGCATCCATAATAACAAATAGATGAAAGAAACCAACTGAAAACAATGCCAGAAAGAGATGAATGAAGATTATTTCCCTAAGAAAAAGTAACACAAACTATATTGAGGAAAACAAAATGGTAAAAAAAATAATAGATATCTAAAACTATGGATCAATAAACAACATTTAAAACCTTACCTTTTGCAGAAATCAGCCACGTATCTCGAACTGTTGTAGAAAATGAACCACATCAACACAATAACAAGTATATCTTTCCAACATTTAAGGCATACACAGATCTATTCAACAGTAAGTTGGGAGAACCCATACACTAACTAATCAAAATACCCCAAATCTGCATCTAGCTCAGAACAAATCAAATCGAATGAAAAAAGAATGACGAATGAATGGGCCTGTAAGCAAACACTCAGGCACAAAAGGTTATAGAAAAGGATACTGAAAAGATATCGCTCCCACCAATCGAGCATGTACAACCCGAAAGTAACATTGTAAAGATAAATCTTGCGTTGAACCCAGTGCATTGCTGTAACAAAATTGTGAAAATATTTCTGAACTGCAGCGTCAGAAAAAGATCATAGATTTAGACAGTGGCTAAATACAATATGGGGTGTTCGATATCAAATTTAATATTTTGCTAAACCAATAAGCACTAAAACAGAAACAGTAAACTGGCCTACATCTCCACTTCCACTAAATTAAATTTGAAAGACAAGAACACCTTTTTTCCATGATTCAAGTGAATTTATGGCCTCAATTTGAGTAAAATTGAAACACAATGAATTGATGAATTTCTAGCGCAACAATGACATGCACTTTTGCATTAGTAAACACAAAATATACTCAAATCATGTTAATTAATTATAACCAAGAAAAACCCATCAGGAATATTTCGATAAGGCATAAAAATGTCAATAGCAGTGTCCAAATATTGTTGAGGAAGACAGCAGGAATAGCAAAAATTTTTGTTTCAGCGTAGAAGCCATTCAGTAATTGAACAGAGAAACTATTCAGTTGATTTGCACATAACTCAGCACCAGTGCACAACATGGGATGCAAACTGATTGAACTATCTCAAATTTGTTCCATCAAATGAATCGAATAAAAAAAATCTATAACTCATGGAATGAAGCATATCCCCACATCGCAGTTCATTACAAGATAGAAATGCATAACTCAAAGGCCTAAACTTTACTCCAAATCTCATAAAATTATCAACTGCAACATTGTAACTATTTCTATGTACTCAAAACTTTAAAAAAATATCAGAAAACAGAAGCAAATTAAGCCAGCAAACACCAACAGTGAAACAAAATATTTCCCAGTGTAGTAATTAGACAGGAACATTATACACTTGATTTGCACAAACTCATACGTAACAACGGGTAAAAACAGAATGAAATATAATCAGATCTGTTCTATCTCATTCTATTGAATCGAATTACATGAACTCTATAATCCACAGCATAATTCACTTAACGCAAAGACCCGAAGCTTTTCTCCAAATCTCTTAGAAATCAACAACAATAACCAAATGTTTTCAATAAACGAGCAAGTCAGAAGAATCAAGAAAATATAAGCAAATAAAGTGAATCCCATTGCTGATTTGGAAGCCAAAGGAGATGGCTTGCAGCCACAAATCGACCTTGAAACAAACAACCCAGACATCAAAGAGGTCAAACATGGCTGGAAAGTGGGGAAATCGGAGACATGAACATTAATAAAGAGAAAAGAGGAAACTCTGAAATCAACCAAATAACGGCGAAGCTACCTGTATTAACAGTTGAATAATCGATCTAAAGATGAGCAGTTGCCGAAGAAATTGATTCAAGAACAAAGCGACTGGTCGTGATTATTGATTGAAGAGAGAAACAAAAGCAAAATCGAAATTGAGGATTGAAGACGGACACCTCTTTCCGCGAAAGAATCGTTTTGTTTTAAAAGAATAAAGGTTTTATTTTTCCTTTCTTCTTCTTATTGTAATTTTAGTTTATGAAATTTTTAATAAAACGACTTAATTATAACCGAGCTAGTCGTGTATCTAGTCGAAAACACTCATTTGAAACTCGATCATTTAATAAACAAACCAAACTCGGTAAAATTGATGATCCAAGTTTGAGCTTGGATATAATCCAAAGTAAAGTCGTGTACACGTACATGTTCGAACTCGCATGTTATTATTTGTCCCACATCGATGACGAAAAATGTTGTCTGCCATTTTTTTGATGGCGGTAAAATTATGAATGAACCTGGATACTAATGATGTATCAAGTTTGATTCAATCTTGAAACGAGCTAGAGCTTAGTCCATTTTTAGGTAATCAAGCTCAATCATTTTGTTATTCCACTCAGCTCATTTCGTCTGCACAAGTTGAAAGCCACTGTATGGACGAACCCCAGCTTAAAAGCAAACTCAAGTTCGATAAATATTTTGATGAATCAAGCTTGAGTCGAGCTTGAATTGAATTCGAGTTTTAATAATCGAGCTCGACCATTCACCACTCGACTTGGCTCGACTCAGTTCGATTATACTCCCACTTATTTGGATGTAGTGAGAAACGTAAGTAAAATAAATCCTTGAGCATGTCAATATGCTAAATTGAGAAATGGAGAATAAAACAGTACTATTTTACACTTATGCACGGATGACATCTAATATTGTGGCGTGAAATTTAATTAATTGCATCACATTTATTTGTATATATTTTTTTTAATTATGCGTATTGGTACACCATTACAATATTAAAATTTATATATTTGAGATTTAATAAATATAGCCCAAAAAAATTTCATAATATTTTAATCTACCAGTTGATAGTAGATGTTAAAAGTTAAAATTAAAATTTTACAACACCAATAGGACGGATTTTATAAAATACAAAATGTAATGGAATATGGAAATCTACACGTACATAGTATTTCTATAATTTTATCTCTGCTTAGTGCTCAGGCATCAAGAGACCTTCAGTTCGATATATATAAATTTCACTTGCCAATTATCTAATTTATAGTCCTTATTTTAAAAAATTGCAATAGATTGTGATAGTATTTATAAGAGTAAGAGTGCACTCTTAAAATTAGCAGTTCAAGACCTCGTGCGATAATTTCTATTAAAAAATTAAACCACCCAACAAGTTTGATTGAAATACCAACAAAGTTTTAATTAACATCTATAATTAAAAAATGATTATTAATGATGTGTGTTTTTTTGTTTATTACGATAAAATGCGACTTATAAAAGCACTAATTTTATACAGTGGCTGTAGTTTAGTGGTGAGAATTCCACGTTGTGGCCGTGGAGACCTGGGCTCGAATCCCAGCAGCCACACACACTCGAGTTTAATAAATCCTAAAGACGCTATTATGTGTTATTTTCTTAATTAAAATAGAGATTAGAAATTAATTTTTAATTTATCAAATTAATTTAACAACTATAAATAGCCAGAGTCGCGAGCTGCAACACTAGTTACAGAGACTTACAGTTTAAATTAAACCCCAGGAAAAAAAGAAGAAGAAGAAGGAGGGAGAAGAAT
>AYJT01011832.1:0-17761 GCA_001278415.1 Ocimum tenuiflorum | reverse complement strand
CGCCGCCGCTTCGGCGATCACCGACCAACGCCAGAAGATCGAACAGTACAAGCACATTCTCGCCACCGTCCTCTCCTCGAACGACGTCGTTCAAGCCAAGAAGTTCGTCGACCACAGTTGCGTCTTCTCACTCATCCTTGTCGGCTTCCCCTTTTCTCGTTAGTTTGGTTTTTTTTTTCTTCTGGCTATTTGTATTGTGTGATTTTCAGTGTTATCCGATGATGTGCCGCTTGTGGTTTCGAGGCAGCTTCTGCAAGCATTTGCCCAGGAATTGGGAAGGTTGGAGCCGGAGTTTCAGAAGGAAATTTCCCATTATACCCTCAATCAGATCCAACCCCGTGTTGTTTCCTTCGAAGAACAGGTTAGTTGTTTGGATTTTTGGTCTTCATTTGGCTGAATCCGTTGTTTACTTTGCCAAATTCTCTTTTTTGGGTTATAAGAAATTATGCATTAGTGTTCAAGTGTTGCTTACTCGTTTGAGACGTTAGACAACGCTATAAGTCCCTTTCTCTTAGTTCTGTGAAGAATGTGAAATTATCTCTGGGTTAAGAGGTCAACTACTTCAGATTGGCTTTTAAGACTCTCTCAGTTCTGGATAACTGACTGAAGGGTCCGCGGTTTTTCTGCTTGGAAGCTTATGTAATATATGTGACTGTATGTGGGAGTATTGGGGAAAATATTGCTAGATATGTGCAGCCTTTTGAAATCTAGTTTGTTTTGTTAAATGAATTGTATGTAAGAAATGTGAATCGTGTCAAAGTTGATAGTATGTCAAATTGTCAAGCTTTGTCTTTGATCTCATGGAACAAATGACATGTTTTGAACTGTCAGCATTGACATCTCAAGCAGTTTAAAGGAGGATAAAAAGAATAATGAGGGTTTCTACTGAAAACAGATGGAGAATGAAAGACAGAAAGTAGAAAGAGCAAAAAGTGAGAGAAATTGAAGGAAAGGTAGAAATAGACAGTTATTACATTTAGCTGAAAATCTTGGACTGCCTTTCATTGTGCAGAAGTTGTGGCTATATTCTCTTCCATAAAAAACTGAGGACCCACATTCTTCAAATCTAGAATAGAGAGAAAATTGTGTTGCTGAAGGTAAGAGTAGCTGAGAGGGGAATACAAAAGAATCTCAAGAAGTTGAGTTATTGCAGTGTTGTCCCTTTACTGATCACCTCTAGTTGTTCCTTTTTTGCCTTTCATATTCCATTCTCTCCAATTATTGCACCCTAAATTGGCTATATGGAGGTTAATGATGAGATCTTGTGTCGTCACTATTCACAGTGATGAGATGTCAGAAGTTTTCTCTTGTTGGTTTCAGAGGTTTGCCTGTTTTGACCCACTTCCTTTGAAGACCAAGTTTTTCTAGGTCAATTTTGATTACTTAAAAGCAAAATGGTTTTTTCTAGACAAGAACAACGAAGAGATATGACGCAAAGTTTACGGAGGAGGTATGATCGTACACAATGAACTACGAAGAGGAATGTAATTTAGTGTAGTATTCATTATTAATAACCATATGGGCACAGGTAAAGCAGGTGCGCTTAACATACGAGACTTCTTGACATAGTACCCTAGTGGTGCATATGTTGTAATATTCTCCAATCACAATTATGTAAATTAAGATCCACTTTTGATTAGCTCGTCGTATTCTCAGAGTTTGATTGGTATTGTGACTCATATTTCAGTGTGCTCTTCCATTGCCCAACTCTTATAATATACTATTTACCCATTAACTTAACGTGGTACACAAAATTGCCAACATTGCAGGTTTTAATTATCAGGGAAAAACTGGCTGAACTATATGAATCTGAACAACAATGGTCAAAAGCTGCACAGATGCTTAGTGGCATTGACTTGGATTCTGGAATGAGGTTTGCGAGTAGATTATGCTATCGAATTACGGCCAAAGCCTACTTTGTAGAATGCATTTAGAAATTCTCTTATTTGTGCTCACTCTCTGATTTGGCAGAGTGATTGATGATACCTTCAGGCTTTCAAAATGTGTCCAAATTGCCCGTCTTTACCTTGAGGCAGGTCTTCTATATACTGTTACCTCATCGGTGCACCCTTCACAATCGTAACTTGTTTAATCAGATAAGATTGTTAACAATAGAATATACTTAATTGCCTAAGCATGAAATCTGAACGGGATTAGAAATGAAGTTTTGACTTTGAAGTTCACATATCTACATTTTTTGTCTATCCTGTTATCTTAGGCCTGATTCAAGAACTCATTGCGGATGCTACTGGATTCATATGCTTGTTTCTCTTTTTGTATTTTATTTATAGGATGATGATGCTGTTAATGCAGAAGCTTTTATAAATAAAGCTTCATTCTTGGTTAGCAACAGTCAGCATGAAGTGTTGAATTTGCAATACAAGGTTAGTATTTGGCTGTGTTGTCTTGGTACTCTGATATGTGAACATCTGCTGATATACTTTTCTTATATCCAGGTTTGTTATGCTAGGATTCTAGATCTGAAAAGAAAGTTTTTGGAAGCTGCATTGCGATATTATGATATTTCCCAAATCGAGAAGCGGCAAATTGGAGATGAGTAAGTATTAGATATCTTTTTGGTTCACTATTATGCCATGGAGTCCTCTAATTTTGGTTACAGTGAATCATTTGAACTGCTAATATATGTTATTGCAGTCCTGAACATGTTTGAAGTTTTTCTCCTTTTGATATGGTTTGATTTGTAAGTGATTTGTTTGGGTGTGAAAGTGTTAATTTTCTTTGAGTGTGAATTTGTGCATCTTCTTCTTGGATAATCTTCTGGTTCCATTCACTTGAGTCTTATGAGATTGCTTTGTATGGGCCAACGAATCTATTGCAGAGAAATTGATGAAGAAGCACTGGAGCAGGCTCTAGCTGCTGCCGTGACCTGCACAATTTTGGCTGCTGCCGGGCCTCGGCGTTCTCGAGTTCTTGCAACCTTATACAAGGTATTTAAATTGATTACCTGGTCTTGAATGTTTTTCTGGATTTTGCTGATTGACTGGGAAGGTTCTATTATAGCACCTGCATTTTAAGATTTCTTGTCCGAATGATAAATTCTCTGAAAAAATGCATTCTTACTGTACATCATGATATGTTGCTGTCATTCTGAAAATATTTCTCTACACGGTTATCACATGGCTGTTGCTTTGGTATTCTATGATGTCATTATACACTCCACTGCACATGACATGCCTATTAGTCAGACTAATGCTAGGAAGTCTCAGTTTATAGGAGCTAAGTCTTCCAGTAATAAATATGTAGTTTTTGTTGACCCAGTTGAGTATTTTCTGACTGTTCAAGCCCCTAAGGTTTCATCCATTAATTCCCCCTAGGAAAGCAATTGGTTTTGTTTTGTGGAATATGTGATTATGTGCTTCTGCCGTTGTAACTAATTTCTGTATTGCCACTTAGAATATCCCCTCTGCATTCTGAAACTAAATCTTGTGGTCTTACTATATTAAAGTATATTTGGTTTTCCTGTTCATGTTAACTTCAATTCTTCATTTCAATATTTTTTCCAGGACGAACGATGCTCGAAGTTAAAAATTTACCCGATCTTGCAGAAGGTAATGTGTTGACTCTTGATTGTGGTGACCATGGATCCTATATTGCTTCTATCTCAGTTGGTCTAACATTGTAGGTGCACACAAATTTATTGTTGTCTATGTTAAGTACGCTAATTGCTAAGTCCTATTATGCGAATTCCTAGGTATATCTGGAGAGAATTTTGAGAAAACCTGAAATTGACGCTTTCTCTGAAGAACTGAAGCCACATCAGGTTGGTACACTAGAGGGTTTACGTTCATCCATTTGTTTTGTTTTCTTCATTGATATTATTTACATGTGATTCTGAAATGTTGACAGAAAGCAACTTTGCCTGACAATTTCACTGTTCTTGACCGTGCAATGATTGAGCACAATCTCCTTAGTGCTAGCAAACTTTATACAAATATTAGGTGCGTGACTTTTTCTTTGGATATTTCATTTCTGTAGAATGAACATTTAAGCCATTCTCTTCTAGTCTATATATTGTGGTTAACTTTGATTCTGTTGTACAGCTTCGAAGAGCTGGGCACATTGCTGGGTATTGCTCCTCTTAAGGTTCTGTTCCATCTTACAACCAAGAATAAATGATATTACATTGCCAAATTGGATTGCTAAGGGAATAAACAAAGTTTTTTCATTTCTCAAAACCCATCTTTTGCTTTCTTCATTCTTATCAAGGCAAAGCAAAGGTTACTCTTTCAAGAGGGCTGCTCAGCTTTCTTCCTCATTTAGCTCTATTTCTAGCATCTGTTTCCTAAATACTCTGCAGTGCAGAAGCTACTGGTTTTGACCAACCGAAGCCATAAAATTATTATTATTCTTTCTAAATACAAGATCCTCTTGGAATTCGCCTTCAGTTTATCCTTTCTCCAAACATTTTGTGATGGATAAAGAATTTATAATCTTTACTAAAGCTTCAACATTTTGGCAGGCTGAGAAAATAGCTTCAAGAATGATTTGTGAAGATAGGATGAGGGGATCTATTGACCAGGTAGAACTAAAACTCAAATTAATATGAGGTTTCTGAATGGGTCTATCTTTTTCGTACATGCATATATAAATAACGATTCTTTTATGCTAGGTTGAAGCTGTTATACATTTTGAGGATGACACCGAGGAATTGCAGCAATGGGATCAACAGGTAATGCATGCTATCTCTTATCACATAGTGTGGGGATCAGTTGGTTCATTTTTCAAAACTTAAAATCATCAAAATACAGTCTTTTTCCTTGCTGGCAAGCTTGCCAATTTTCGATTGTGTATTTAAAAACTTCATCTCAGCACCAAAATTGGCAAGCCAGCAAAGCATCCTGTGTCAATAGCTCCAGTCCTAAATTTTGTATAGTTTAAGAAAATCTGTACATTTATTTGTAAATATTCATAGCTTAGTATTATTTTTGCAACTTCGGAGGTAGTTTGTGATGAACCCGGATGTTTAACTTTTCGAAAGCCTCATCTTGGTATACTTTTTCTTGAGTTTTTATTACTGTGTTAATAATTATACGATTTTGTACTTGCAGATATTTGGGTTGTGCCAAGCTCTCAATGAAATTCTTGATAGCATGTCAAAGAAGGGTTTACCGATTCCTGTGTAGTCCTCACAAACGGCCTTACATTTTCATGCGATGTAAATTGATGAATTCGATCTCTTTTATGAACGTGGCACTTTTCTTTTTTTGATGTAGTCTTCTATTTAGTGATATATTTGGCCTCTTTCTTCGAAGTTGTTCCATTGTGAAGCAGGAGATTGTACGGGCTTGATTTTGTATCTGCAGTTTTGTCCATGGAGAGAGAGAGAGAGCTCACATATACACACTAATACATATGGAAATTAGAAATTAATGATAGTCATTTGTATTGATATTTGGATGCTGAGATTTTGATAGGATAAAATGTGGTAATTTTTTAAAAGAACCAAAAATATTTTTGATGTATCTAGAAAAAAAAGTGATACTTCTATAGTTCAATAATATTATTTTTGCGTCCCCTTAGGGATAGCCTAGTGGTGGAGACCTCTGTGCACCCTCCAAATGAGTAGGAAGGTTTGGTTTAAATTTTGCACTCCCTCATCCCCAACTCCAGTAACTTACCCTATAAATGTTCAAAATAATATAGTTGGAAATGATACTTTTTGGATTGTTGCAACACAACTAAGAATTCAATAAAATATATAATATAAAATATTGATTTATAATATTGTTGACAAATTATTCGTATGGATTCAGATGCAACGTTGTAAATATTATGTGTATTATATATGAAATAAAATACGTGCTTACGATGTCAATGATAAAGGTCAGATGTTTGAATGAATCAAATGTATTTCCGATTTTATAAGATACAATTTTGATTCATCCTGGTCTCATAAATTTACCTTAAATCATAATTCAAGAAACTTGTAATTATAGTCACATACTTATTGACTCATTTATTCAAAAAATTTGTAATAATAGTCACATATTGGCTCATTTTATCTTATATTTTGACTTATATTGTTATAAATAATTTGTAGAATTGAATAGAAAAATGTCAGAATAGTTTTTTAAATAGAAGTGTAAAAAATATTTTTACTCACGTCTCAACAGTAATCCAACATTAACACATCATTATTACGTTGAATTATCAATCCTGTCATAGAAATTGATAGCCGTACATACAACATTCACATAAAAACTATTAAGGCCATAAAAACCCAACTAAAATATAACCCAAATTGTTAGGAAAGGCCAGTGATAATTCACATGAAGACCAAAAAAAAAGTAACTATATGGCACGGCTAGCAATAATTATAATTAAGCATCCTCTTACAGTCAGTACAAGACAGTAGACCTAAACTGAATAAGATAACAAAATTGGTTGAGCAGATAAATTAGTGCTGCAAAAATTCCTCACTAAAAAGAAAAAGAATAAAGCATTTACAGTCCGTCTCAAACACAAATGTGGTGTATTTGCAATTTCCTACTGATGGCTTTAATCCTCAACTGGCTGAATCTCCCCCATCATGATCCTACTGCTAACCACATTAAATCCTAAAACAGATGCACTCACCTTCTTCCCCTTTTTGCCCTTCTTTTTTCCTCCTTTTGCACCACCGTCAGTAGGCGTCGCACCACTGGCATCCGCGCTCAAGCTATCAACAAAGTTTGAGGCCATATTTCCCACTCCTGAAGAATATGATTTTTCATTGCTCTGGGTTTTGAAGGCAGCTTCAAGAACATCCCCAGGTAAGAAGTCTTTGTAATTTAGAAATTTTTCGATGAATTGGTGTTCTGGATCGAAGGAACCAAGATTTTCTATCAGAAGTGTTTCGGCCTCTGCTCTTGGCTGCTTCAAACAGAATTCTAGGAAACTCGTATCTGCAAGTAGGAATGAAAGGGAAACAAAAAACACAATCAGCACAAGATGGATTAGGTAGACAGGCAACGGCACATGAAAAATCTCAGACAGAACAAGAAAAGGCAACCAAAGAAGGCGATTTGATAATACCTTTCGATCCTACAAGTCTGACGCACTCACTCTCGCACCACTCCTTGAAGTCCTTGGCCTCTGTCACAGTATGAAACGAGGATTTCAGTTTTACTGTTCTCTGGGAAATCAAATGTAATATTTCAAATCAAGATCCCAAATTGTATACCTGAATGTTTAGTTGAGGCATTCTTCTTCCCTTTAATAGAGGACAGTGTGGAGGAAACAGCTGATGAAAGTGAAAGCTCAACAGGCCTCCCACTGATGGATTTCTGTCTGTTCAACAAACCTCCATTTCCCTTCACAGGTGTGGTTTTGCTTCCCCAACTGCCCTGAGTTCCAAGTTGAGGATAATCAGACCTGCAGGCAACAGAGTTGAGGTCCGAGTCACATTCCGGAACACATATATTATCAGCCACACTTTACATGGTCAATCACCATCATCATGGAAAATTAAAAATCTAATATGTAGAGTATAAATGAAGAAATAGAACCATACTGCTTTGTCTCAGGTTTCACTTGCTCCAACGGCCCCCAGAACAGATCATCCTCGACTTTATTCTTCGACAAAGATGAAATTTGTCTAGGTGATGCCGCCTTTGCAGGCGATGATCCAGAGACTGACCAAGAAGAAGCATTTCCACGGGTAGGTTGATTAGCTGCAGATTTCTGAGGAATTGGCATTGGAACTGCAGCTGAAGCTGTGGATTTTTGTTGTTCCTTAAGGATATCCCTTAACGAAGTTGGCTTACGAGACTTCCCGGAATCAGTGGACCAAGCAGGGGCAGGACAAGGGGTTGCAGACTCCTCCTTCCACATAACAAAATCTCCGAAGGAAGGTCCAGAGGGCACTGCAGTAAAAGCTTCCTTTTCCTGCTGCATTTGCCGAGTAATTTTGCCCTTGTCATTTGGACTTGACCCAACTAATACATCAACAGAAGCTGCAGGAGCAACCTTGGCTCCAGGATTCTTAGCTTTGGACTTTTTACGACTCTTTTTAGTGTCTTTGGCCTCAATAAAATCATCATCAACAGCAGCTTTAGTTTGTGAACTCACTGCTTTAGAAGGCAGCCCCCAAGCCCCAGTTTCAGAAAATTCCGGCTCTCTCTCAACTGACTTGGCAGCATCATCCCAAAATAGATCTTCCGATTGGCTCTTCTTGTTCTTCTGAATTGAATAACTTTCTGGTTTTGACTCTGTGTTGGCATCCTGTTGAGTTACATTAGCTGCCTTGTTAGCAGAGTTCGAAATTACCCCAGCCCAAGGTGTAGAAATGGTCACAGAGGTCAGAGATGTTGAGATCTCAGAGACAGTCGCTGCTTCTTGTGCTCTCCTCTGCTCTTCCAATTGTATTTCTAACAATGATTTCGGCTTGAAACCAGGAGCAGCTTTCCACGCACGTTGTCCAGTATGAGTTTGATCTGCAGCATATACAACTTGTTCTATCTGATCCTTGTTCTCAATTGTCACCATATCATCTGCAGTGGTTAGAGATTGTTTGCCTGGCAAATCCCCATCATCAGCAGTAACTTTCTCAGTCTTACTCTCCTTTTTGGAAACAGACGCCTCAAGTGCATCTCCACGGGCAGTCTGTGTCTGGGGTTTTGCATGAACCAAGTTTGCCGGTTCACTTTCTGTCTTAGACTGTTGTGTCTTGGATGCACCCTTCGAAGCCTTCTGCTTTTTGGATCTCTTCTCTACTGGTTTCTTTGCTTCACCAGCCTCAGGAATTCTTGTTTCCTTTACAGGGGAAGGCTCACCGGTGAGTTGTTCACCTAAATCTTGTGAACGTTCGAGAGTTGTAGCTGGACCCTCTTCCAAAGCATTTACATCTTCATGAATATCGGCAACAGCAGTTAACGGCTTTTTAAATGATTCTGTTAAACTTTCTTCAGGTGGAAGACTCATAGTGACACCAGAGGTTGCAGCTCTGTCAGTTCCATCATCATATGATGTCTGTTCCATTGGATTGGAGGTCATCATTTCTGACTTGTGCATTTCCTTCATTCCATCAGCTGGCGCAGACGCCATCTCTTTCTGCTGCTCTACAATTTGATGTGGCAAAGAGACATTCTGATTTCTTTGCTCCACATTATTGGCACTAGTTAGATGAGAGGCATGCATATTTGTTTCTGCAGCAATAGTTGGACTAAAATCCTGAGAAACACTGGGAGGAGCAATAGGTTGGACAATATTAGAAGCATTTGCATTTTCATGTTGTGGATTTGAGGATTGCATCTGCAGACCCATTTTAAATAACTCGTGCGGTTGAAACAGGGCACGATCGACATTGGTATTCCCTGCAGCCAAACCTCCAGTTTGCAAATGCTGGAACAATAGATCACCTAGTTGTTGATTAGGAAGCTGCTGCTCAGAGAGAAACTGAGAAAGAAGTTGTTGCTGTTGACGCATTAACTGGTGCTGCTCCTCCTCCTTCTGTTGCTTAATAAGCAATAGCTTATCCAAAAGTGATGGTTGCTGCAATGGGGCTGACACCTGAGATTGCAGCTGCAAAATGTACTGCTGTTGCAACAAACTTAGAAGTTGGGGATCTTGGGGCAGTCCAGATGCGAGTAGGTTGTCTGGAGTTAATAAGTTGGATTGATTATCAATAGGTTTGGGTACTAAATTACTCAAGGATGGATTCTGAATCTGTAGCCTTTGCTGCATTCCGATAGCAGATTGTGGCGGAAAATTCTGAGATTGATGGATGTCCAGCTTTTCCTGAAGTGGGTCCAGCGCCCCTTGGGCAGGGAAGTGCATCCAACCACCCCCTCCATTGTTGACATTGGAGCTGGCTCTTTCAGCTAAGCCCTGACGGGCTGACATTAAGTCCACATTTGGTGCATGGTTCTGTGCAAGTGCATTGTCTGCCATGGAGGACAAAAGGTTCTGGCGAGCTAATGATGCATCGCCCACTAAATCTGTCTTATTAGCAATAGCAGCTGCATCTCTTCCAGGCCAATATGGATAAGAATTTGGTAGAGATCTCTGCCTCTCCAGCATTATCTTTCTTGCCAATAGATGAGGATCATCCCCACTATTACTTCCTAGAGAAGGAACTGTGGTAGAATTATTTCCACTGTATCCCTGCATAGCTGCACAGAGTATGCTCCCAAGATTAGGAAGAATGATATAATAAAAAAAAATGCAAAAGAAATCAAACAAAGGCCATGAAGTGGCAGTGATCATGTTGAAAACTTAAAGTGGGGAAATCAGTCTCATTTTCTTCTCATTTGAATAGAAATAGGCAAACCTTCAGATAGAGCAAACTTCTCGAGTGGTGTGGAATTCATATTGCCAGCCATGAGCGACTCCAGAAACCTGTTCTCAGCCTCTGTTGTTGAACCAGGTTTATACCTTGAATCAGCTTTTAACATGTCAGCATCATTCAAAACTGGATGAAGATTCCCCAAGTTCCCGTAATTCAGCCTACCAGATGCATCTGGGATTTCATTTGGCTTGGGTGTATTAAATCCAGGAGGTGGACGAGCTTTAGCATGTAAGTGGGGCATCACATCTCCAAGTAAAGAGAATGGACTATCAGCCGGTGCATTGGCTGAGCGAACTAGCAATTCTATCCCAAAATACCCAGCCTCAAACCATGTGATGATATCACTCCCAGAAAAGGGACCTTGAATAACACCCTGTGGATCTTTGTAGAGAAGTACTAATTCTTCAGGTGGTGTCTGGGAAATTTTACGTGGCTCTCTCTCCCGGTCTAACACTGCTGATGTCTGCCTTCTCAGAATAGGATGATCGCCCATATGTCCCTTTCTGGAGATGGGGGAATCCATTGAACTGTTCTCTAATGCACTATTAAAATGT
Organism: Ocimum tenuiflorum; assembly: GCA_001278415.1. NCBI lineage: Eukaryota > Viridiplantae > Streptophyta > Magnoliopsida > Lamiales > Lamiaceae > Ocimum > Ocimum tenuiflorum. The sequence goes on along the minus strand of AYJT01011832.1, from coordinate 6,919 downwards.
CTCTGAACATCAGCAGGGGTCTCTCCCCAATCATGAGAAATAGTACGGGAGCGTTCTGTAATAGATGAAGATCTCCATGGACCATCATGTCCTGGAGTACCAGAGATTCGAGAGCCAAGAATGCTGCTATTTTCTTTCAAAACAAACAAAAAATGTATTAGATCGTTAAAATTTGATCTCAACAGAAGTTGTCCAAAGGCTAAGAGAAATGAAAAATAAACTCGCAACAAATGCAATAACTTCATATCAGTGTAGACAACTCAGAGAACAAGATTCTAGGTCACCAAAAGATTAAAGATATTTTGATATTACTTTAATTTATTTTTATGAGTTAACCATCATGGCTAAAATTATCACAATGAGAATGAAGTTATCTTACCTTCAATACTCAATTTGCGATCGGAAGTGGGATAGTCCTGCATGGTCTCCGCTTTTGCATGAGACCAAGAATATACCTGCTTATCATCAGATAAGCCTTCTGAATAACTTGAAAAGCCACCTTTAGCGTTGTCAAATACCTCATGCTTAGAATCATCAAGAGGAGCTGCTATATCATCTCTACTACCTGTTCAAAAAAAGCCAACTTAACTTTGCTAAACATCATAGACCAAAACTTGATGAAGTATTATCCACGCAGAAATATAGCCTTATCAATCAAAATATACCTAGCCTGTTTCTCCTAGAATGCATAAAGTCAGCATTTGCCCGGCCAGCAGATCCATCTTTACTGATTTGAGGTGCACCGCTGCTGACAATGTCTTCTTTCTCAATCCCCTTCAGGATAACCTATAAAGAACCCTACACCAATCAACGCCAAAACAAAGTATACAAAATTCCGATACCAATAGGTGGCAGGCTTTACCAATTCTTCAGGAGTTGGAGCACAAAATGCCATGGGTTCTATAGGTTCTTCTTGTGTAAGAGAAGGTACTTGAATAACACCCTCCAAAAACTTTGTGTGCGACCGTAAATCACTTGCCCTGTAGATATCAATCAACTTCGTCCTACTATATTTTAGGATGTGGGATTCAGCATCAGCACTGTCATCTTTTTCAACAGATCCATGTAATTGCACATTAACGGCACCAGAGCTCCCCATAGAGTTAATCTTTCCCCTACCAACAGAAAAGTTTGGTGCAGGACTTTCTCCGCGTCCCCTCCCATGTGAAAACATATGACCCTGTTTGTTTGGAGTTGTGATTTGGTGGTGAGGATCTACTCTACCTCGGCTGTGGGATGAGTTCGGTCGCCAAGGTCGATAATGCTCCCCATCCCTCTCTTCCTTTGCAACAGCACGGAGTTGTGAAGAGCCTTTGTCAGGAACTAAATCATTTTCTTTACTAGAATCACCCCATTTTTCACGCACTGCATCAACCTCTTTGTCATCGGGTCCCCAACGAGTGTTCCATTTGCTCTCTCGACGTTGGTCATGGCCTTCTCTATTTGCCGAATCAGTCCATCGCTCTCCTGGGGCACGGCGCACTTCGCCATATTGTTTCCCAGATGAATCGGACCACCGATCCACACGGCGATTACCACTAACCTCTCTTTCCCCTTCTCTCCATCGATCTTTGCGAATGGAGGAATTGGTATCCCTTTCTTCGTCACGCCAGCGAGATGGGCGGAAAATATCTTTCTTAGTCTGGTTATCATTAAGATCTTCATCCGCTACATGCAGTTTGGTAGTGTCTCGGGGACTTGCGAGTCCTGGAAGTGGACTAAGATGGTTTTCCTGCACCAGAAACCATAATTTTGTATAAGAATCATAGAGAATCATAAAAATCTCTTACGTATATTCCAAAAAGAAAACTCAAATTAAGAGGAAGAATGCAGCAAATAAACTTGAAAAAGGAATTAAATAGTAACAAACCCCAGGAATGATTCCAGCTTTGTTTTCTCCTGGTTTTGGCAGAAGCCATTGTGGTGATAGCGGAATGGAATTGTCAGTTCCTTGAACATCTATTAAATAAAAAGAGATAAAGGGTAACTAACATTTTCAAGAAAACTGAAAATAGCAGAAAATAATATTCAATAGCCTTTTTACTGGTAGCATGCTTTGATGTTCATTCATCAATTTATACAGGCATACTATCTTAAAACTATGAGAATGGTCAATACAATGGGAAACTATTGCAAAATGGTGAGAACTAATGCTTTTAAGAAGTTAAAAAACTGATAAACATCCTTCAGATTCAAACCCAATTACAAATTAAATGCATCCTACTTAAATGCTCTACTAGCAATTAGAAATTTAGGTGACGTGAGGTTCGGTGATGCAATTTGAACTATCAATTTAATAATAGAGAAAATTTCATTTGATGTTCAATAGTGTGAAAGGCCAAAAAAAAACCTCAAAAGCATTCACCAACTAAATAATATAAAAAAGCATAAAACTTTACTCATTCTCAAGCACTTCCATCTTCCTATAGTCATATGTATAGTTGAAGTGGTATCGAAAAAGAATAATATTACTGAACATCAAATAGTGTTTCTGGAAAATAATACTTCATGAAACGTTCCAAAAACATTGTGGGGCTACCATACATTATATATACAGTAACTAAGAAAAATGGAAATAATAACCACGACTTTATTCTTGAAAACTGTCCCCTGCTCTTAAACACAGCCAGACGATTTCACGTTAGGCACTAATTTGGGTGTCACCAACTTTATCGCAAACTTGTAGACTGAATAACTGTTTCTCGCTGCATTTGCAAATGGAAGAGATGCATAAAACACCCAAATAATGAAGAAAGTGTAATGGGGAATTACATAATTACATGGTATTGTCTTTGTCTATATACAAACGGGGCCATATATACTACTAAATTTTTAACTTAAAAAGTAGTCATATCTCTGCTGATGAACCGTATGCTAAATACTCCACAAAACAGACTGAGGTTTAGAAAAATGCTAGCGGAAACAAAAAGGTAGCGCTTCAATCTAATGAGCGCATTCACAGAAATTTTGGATTAGTAAAAACCAGAAAGATAAAAACTTGTTCGCGAAAATTAAGAAGAAACGAGCTTCAACGCCAGATAACCATGACTAAAATTTTCCAAATTAAACCCGCATTATCAATGTCAATAAGCAAAAAGGGAAAAGGAAATCCCTTTTACGCACATTGGATGATTTCCACAGGGAGTTGGGTAGAACAAAAAAGCAGACATTTTTAACCAGGAAAAAAAATTGAAAACCCTAAACCCACAGTTACGCGGCGAATCGAAACACGCACGAGCTCGTCACGATTGAAATAGAGAATAGAAAACAAATCATACTCGAAATATTAAACGAACGATAAAAGCACGATATAAAATCAAAAACCACAGATTAATAAAAACGAAAATGAAAAATGAGTCCGGGGGTGAATGCGAACCTTTGGTGATGAGATTAGGGCGAAAACTCAGCTGCGTCTTGTCAGCCATTGATGATCGCGGTGAGAGAGAGTGTAGATTTTTAGAGAGAGAAACAGACGGCAAAAACCCTTTAGATTGACTGCTTGAAGGTGCACAGAATAGCCGAAGGCGGGTGAAGTGTAGGGCAACGGCAAAGATAAATCAGCAAATAATTATGGCGTAGTTTAACAGCGCGGCGCCCACTCGCGCAGGTTAGCGGTAATGGATTATCTTCATACTTTTTATATATTTTTTAGGGTTTTTTTCCCTAATATTTTTTATATTCTGCCAGAATTTTGCACTTCGAGTGAGAAATTTGTTTTCCATTACACGATTTTGTGCTCCCGATTATTCTTTACTGAAAATATTCAATTGTGTTTAAAATTATGTGTGTTTAAAAAAAATTGTAAGGATTATAGAAAATTATTGAAATATAAGATAATCTCGTTTAACATCAAAGAACATCTAATCTAAAGTCCAAACTTTCACTTTATGAACTTTATTAAATTCAACTTGTTGACTTGAAAACCTCTCACATATATTTATATGAAATTTTTGATAATTTGTATATATTCTTTTAAGAAGGTGCTTAGTTTGAAATATAATTGGATGATTTTTTTTTTTTGTTGGTTAGGTCCAAATTTGCATTTTGTATTTCTTTTTTCGATTTTGTGCTTTCAATTATCTTTTTTTTGTTTGTTTTTTCGGATCTGAATCTGCATTTTGTTGTTTGTATTTTTATTTGATAATATAATATCCGACTTATTTATGTTACGAGTAAATCATGAGGGGCCCATGATATGATACCCATTGATTAACTGTTTTTCGTTTCTCTAGTTTTTGTGGTGGTGATTTAGATTTTTGTATTATTCTCTTTTAAGTTATTTTTCAAAGTACAAGCATTCTTTACTTGTGGAAGTATGGTCTACCAGCGAATCTATATATATATATATTAAGTTACGGAAAATATTAAATTGTAATCCAAATTGTGTGTTTTCTAGAAAATAAATATAATTTGTTTTAAATTGTAGATAAATATGTAAACTATAAGAAATTGTTCAAACATAAATAATTTCAATTTTTCGACATCAAGATGTTGAATCTAACACATCGCAATCATGTTTATGGTAACATCAGAATCAAACTAATTAAGTAAATGTAATGGTTAATGAATGTATGACTGATAAAAAATAATGTCAAAATTTCAAAAAATATTTAAAGTTCAAATTTTATTTTGATTAAGAACATTTTTTAACCTCTCAATCATGTTTGTAGTCATTAACTAAAATTATTTTACATTTGTGTGTATTTGTATTCATATAATAGTCACTCTTTGTTTTAAAAATTAACGTTGATTGTCCATATAAAAATAAACGCATCAAATCGCACCAAGTATGGATGCTGAAAATTCAATTAGCCATTAGAAATAAGTAAGAGTAATATTTAAGTTCAAATCATTCAGGGAAAGAAAACTATAAATTACATGTAGTAAATTTTATTATAGTCAATATATTACTAAATATATTTGAGAATGTCTTTTGTTAGACCGTCTAAGACTCTAAATCATTCAGTATGGTTTGAATATGGGTTTGAATTTGAGTCGATAAAAATGAGTTATTTAAATGCGATTAAATAATTTAAATAACCTAACACAAGTTTTGCCAATACGCCCCATTATTAGCCGATTATATTTTTTAACTTATAGAATTGAACTTCTGCATAAATTTTCTCAAAGAAAAAAAGGTAAAATCATCAACTATTGATTAATGGTAAAAATGCATATTTTCTCCAATAAATCAATAATAAAACCCCTAACCTCACCACACGCGCAATGAATGAGAAATGGCGGGAATGCTTGCCGCCACTTTCCACAACCTGCTCCCGCTCCCAATAATTCCTCCTCCATTTAAACCTCACACGCATATCTGCAGATTTTCCCCAATCCTACATCGCAAAACCTCTTCGAATTCTCTGAAAATGGCTGACACTGCGGCGAACCCCGAAATCCAAGAGCCCTCGCCGAAGATTCAGAAGATCCACGACACCAACGGCGTTCCGAACGCCAAGCCGAGCGAAATCGCGCCTTTTCTGCGGGTGAAACGCCTCTCTGAGAAAGCCATACTTCCATCTAGGGCTTCCCCTCTTTCAGCTGGCTACGATCTCTCTAGGTATATGCATACATACGCTTTTTTTAATTGTTTTTAATTTTTTAGTTTTTTACTGATTCGAATTCGACAGTGCGGTGGAGACTAAGATTCCTGCTAGGGGGAAAGCTCTGGTGCCGACGGATCTCAGCATTGCCGTTCCTGAAGGAACATACGCTCGTATTGGTAATATCCTTCTCCTTTTTGTTTGTGTTTTCCACCCTCGAAATTTAGTGCAATTTATTTCTCACCAGGGCGATTGGAATAAAAATTGGCAGCGCCGCGGTCTGGGCTGGCGTGGAAGCATTCGATTGACGTGGGGGCGGGGGTAGTGGACGCCGATTACCGGGGTCCAGTGGGGGTGATTCTGTTCAACCATTCCGATGTGGATTTTGAGGTGAAGGCTGGAGATAGAGTTGCGCAGTTGATAATCGAGAAGATTGTTACGCCGGAGGTGACGGAGGTTGATGATCTTGATTGCACCGCTCGGGGCTCCGGCGGGTTTGGATCTACCGGAGTTTGATTTTACAGTGATATGATGGCGCAACGGGGAGAAGTTTTCTTTGGTTTTTATTGTAGGTTCGTTCAGTCATTTTGTCGAACATGTGGCGGAAGCGTTGCTTCCCCTGCATAGTGTTTGTGAAATATGACTTTAGAGTATTATGATGGAAGATTTTGAATGTATTATCTGTTCATTACTTTTTTAATATTTTTGGGAGAACACCATCATCAAAGGTTTAAATCAAATTACATTTTTAAATTTATGCCTATAATAATAAATCTAAAACATCAATTTTAATATGGTTCCACCACATCCACCTTATATATAATATTATTATATTTATATACATATATATTTAGATACATATTTTCAAATTAACCATACATACATAATAAATATATGTATCATATTTACAAATTAAAAAGATTAATGTACTAGTTTACAAATATATAAAAAATGTAAATATACATACGCGTTACACAAGTCTTACAATTAATCTATTATATTAAATGAATTTTTCATAATTATCTTTTTATTAATGTCGATATGGATTTGTGGAGCATTGAACGTCACATTACAAAACATAAACATAAATTAATTAATTATAACAAAAAGAATATCAACTCAAAAAATAAAAACATAAAATGAATACATTGCAGCAGCCAGTTTGCGAATAAAAGAAAATGTGTATATACATATTCCACAAACACACACTGCTAGTGAAATATTAAAATATTTCAAAAGTTTAGTTCATTAATAAATTATACCCAAAAATTAATTTTTATGAAATAATTTAGTTGGCGAGTGGCAATGAACATGTAGTATATCTTTTCTTTTATTTTCTATGTTGATTTTGCCTCGGGTAGCCTCGGGTCTTG
>AYJT01011831.1:0-18943 GCA_001278415.1 Ocimum tenuiflorum | reverse complement strand
AAACCAAAACACTTCAATTTCTTGATTTCTAGCATGTTGTTTTGATGTGAACTGCCCCAAGCAGATACAGAACTTAAATTATGCCAACAAGGCTTACAAAATACTGTTCGAATTTTTAACACACTTGCTTTAAAACCCGAACTCCCACTTACATGTGATTGGGATTTGAAGCAACCATACATACATCTCCAACATCATCAATAAATCGGTAAACTCTCAAAACGTATTTCGCTTCAACAATGCAAATTTCAGTAATCAAAAGCGCTGCATACACAGAATCGGCTTCCAGTATCATTGGAAAACATGGATGTTTGTGTATAGACAGGACCGCACAGAAAGACAAACTTCATCTAACGAAGAAGCAACAAGCAAATTCTGCAAAATTTTCAAATTGTGCATTTATTCTTCTGCCCAAATCAGATTCATGGGTATTCAACTCAGGTAACTTAGCAAGTATACGGATGCATCAATATCTGCTGCAGCATTTATTTCATACATCCAACAACAATCTACGCGGATCTTCCACCACATCTTTGATTCTCCTCAAGAAGAAAACTGCCTCTCTCCCATCAATCAGCCTGTGGTCATACGTCAGTGCAATGTACATCATTGGTCTTGGGACTACGTTGCCTCCAACCACCATTGGGCGGTTCACTATTGAGTGCATACCCAGAATAGCAGACTACGATTTCAACCAGAGCAACCCATCAATTACAAAATCAAATCTTTACAAGCATGTACATAAGAGAGATCCCTCAATTAAAAAAGCCACAGAAGCACAAACCTGAGGAGGATTAATGATGGGGGTGCTCAGTAGACTTCCATAGACACCACCATTGGAAATGGTAAACGTTCCCCCAGCCATTTCATCAATTGAAATAGTGCCATCGTTGGCCTTCTTAGCAAGATTATTAATTTCCTTCTCAACCTCAGCAAAATTCATGTTCTCTGCATTGCGAAGAACGGGAACAACAAGACCCTGACGACAATATATAAAAATTGCTCAAGCGTAAGTGATTGACACAATATTATATATAATGTCCAATGTGGCAATGTGTACCAAAAGTACACAAAAAGGACAGCTAAGTCAGTTGTTAATTAGTGCAAAAAACAAAAGCAAAAGCAAATAACTCTCCTCTTATACTTCATGAAGCAAAAAACTTGATAATCAGATAGAAGTAGCACGCACGTCTGATGAAAAATATCATATATTTCTACATGGAAGTAGCATGTCTGATGAAAACTACCACAACATACGGTTAACCATTTATCCTACTTGATACGAGTAACTTGTGGCATCTCACCTTGGGGGTACCAACAGCGATGCTGATATCTACATAATCTCTGTAAATAATATCGTCTCCATCAATAACAGCATTCACTATTGGCTGCTTCTGCAGAGCACTAATAGCTGCCTGAAATACAAATAAACCAGGTTCAATTCACGTGCAACATGCATGAGAGTAAATAATTAGCAATGCCAGCGTACTTTCACAAATCCAGACATCAGACCCAGCTTCACACCATGTTTTTCAACAAATGCGTCCTTGTAGTCAGAACGAAGTTTCATCAAATTAGTCCTGTTATAAGAGATCAAGATGTCAAGCTGTCCGAGATGTTGCGTGGAAACTGCACGGTACAGAACTTCTACGTTCTAGAATGGGTTAATCAAGCAACTGATTGATAAATATTCTAAATGTTATGGCAGCCGCAGAAACTGGACAAGAAGTCCCCAAGCCTTCATAAAATGCCAAGTGTAAGGTGAGTGAAATAACAGACATATTTTTTGTATTCTGATTCAGGTGAAAAGGTATAACACATGTTCCAAGAGGAAAGTGAAACTCATAAATCAGTAAGACATTGAATCTTTCATGCATGAGAAAATCCACAAATTGGCACTTGAGATATAATTCAGGAGAAAAAAAGCACCACGTGTAGCCAGCAGAACTAGCTCGTAATGGCAGTCTCATCTCTTCTAACTATATTTTTCTTTCGTTTTAAGCAAATTAACAATTGCACTTCCACAATATTATTAAACAAACCACGAACGGAGAAGAAATCACAAATATCTGGTTGGCGGAATCCACTTCCCTCTTTAACCAAATCAAACCCTAATGGAGCGGAATAAACTCACATGTCAACTTCATTAAATGTTGTCAGCAATGCAAATGTATTCTGAGAATCCTTCAATCGTGTCGCAACTCTTTTCCTAAGCCTTGTCATAGGCACCTGAAACAGAGTAGATAACATTACACTTACTATTTGCTATGAAAATTGATAATGGCATCAGATCAATGCACAAAAAACTCTGAACTTACACGTCTTTCTCTTTCTTTAGGGGGGAGCTGCGGCTCTGTAGCTGAGGGCTTCGGAGTAGGAGGTCCTTTTGGCTTTTCTGGAGTAGGTTTTGCCTCAACTTTAGGTTCTGGCTTCGCCTTTTCTTCTTCAGCAGCGGGCGATGGTGGGGGAGGAGATTTTTCGGATGGTTTCTCATCAGACGGCGCAACATGTGCCACACCTTCACCAGATTTTGATATTATAGCTACCTTGGTACCAGGTTCTACGGTGTCTCCTTCCTTGGCTATAAACTATTACCGTATACAATAAAACAAAGAATATGAAACTAAATAAAAATTAAAGAGTGAGACTAAAGTATTATTCTAATATTTTGAAATTCCACCTCCTTGATCACACCCGCTTCAGGACTATTGACATCAATGGTGACCTGGAATGACAAATAACCAAATTGGTAACATGAATTAATAATCTAGGAAAGTATCGCATATCAGAAGTTGCTTAGGTATTAGACACGAGTACCTTATCTGTTTCAACCTGAGCAATTGCCTCATCAACCTCCACTCTATCCCCAGGCTCTGCTCAGAATAGCAACCAGTAAATAAGTCACAACGGGATGTTACTTACAGATAATTATTACATATGTGAAAAGCAGATGTTGTAAAAAGACAAAATTACTTTTCAAAAATGTCGCCAAAGTGCCATCACTTATTGATTCACCCATAAAGGGGACGACAGCTTCAACAATATCACCTGCTCACGCATCAACAAGGGGGAAGTTACATGTATGACCATAGAATAAAAGATCAGAAATGAAGAAAACAACTTAATTCATGTAATGCATCTCCAAGCAGACAAGAGACGGTGATAAACTCATCCTATCGTGGAATTTTATGCCAGTCAATACATACAATTCGGTACCCAAAATAGTCAACAGGACACCAAAAACACAAAGAACATAATGCAAAAAGGCCCAACACATATAGCATTACATATCGAGTAAGTATTCAGCAAAATTCATTTTAAACAAGTTCTCATTCTAGAAGATGAAAACCTGAGTTTTAAAAGAGCGTGAGGTGACCAAAGACAACAAGGTCCCGAAAAGAAAAGGCGGGAACGCCAACGCATCAAAGATGTGAGGCGAACACTTAATAAAAATTATATGCATGATATTATCTCTTGAAAACACCAATTTGAATATTATAAATATCAAATAAAAACCATACATTTCATATCAATAAATGAATAGTTTGCAAGATTCAAACATTCAACATCGTCTAAAAAGCACAAGTTCACAGGTTCAAGAGGACATAAATTAAAGTTTAACATAAATTAAATGATGTTGAGATCATAGAATTCCACAACACTGTATGTATTGCGAACAGGAAAAGATAGAGATCACAGGATTCCACAAGAAAACCTAGTCCTTCAAATAATTAATCAATCTTTATAATTATAAAATAATAAACTTAAAAAAATTATAATATATTTATATATGAAATAAAACAGATAAAATCATCGACAAAAATAATTGACTTGGAAGTTCTTGAGAACCCAGATACTTCTAATGGATGCACTGACCAAGGCAATATCTTCACATCCACTTGGCTGAGTCTAAGTCCAGGGGGAAGAAGGATAACAACTTTCCCAAATACAAATTTAAATTATAAGTACTTCGTGGTTCTGATAATTGTTAATGAATCTCATGTTCTTATTCTAATAATTACGCCAAATCTAATTTAGGCAGCATAGGAAAGAAAAGACCATGCATCTGAAATTTGATAAGATTGTCCATACTAACTCACAATTGTAAAGTGCACAGAAATATATATCATACCACTGTCAGAACTGAATGGCCTACTCCAATTCTGCAAAGTCACATTATTCTGGAAATTGTTCAGTAGTTGCCTGCATATAATACAGAGAATCAGATCCATAGATCTATCTCAGGAGAGTTTCTCCCAATAAGTTAACACCCATATTACTTCTAAATATTCAGTAGGGAGTTAACCTTTGTGTTGTTTTCAGTAACCAAATAGATAAAACATTACACACGCATAAATACACATATCTAGAACTTGAGGATACATTTAGGCAGTCTGCATGTGATAATCACAAAGTTCCAGTTTCAATAAATTAGTTTACTTTCTTGTTCCACAATTAGATCAACATAGTGGTATGGCCATGACAGCTTTGCTTTAACTAGCCCAATTAGAACCAAAACCTATTTGATATGCAAATCTTATTATCCTAAGATCACACTTGATTAGTGTAAACAGACTTAAGTTTGTAAGATGATTATCTACTGAACAAGAATTAAAATCTCCTACCTTTTCAGTTGGCGTTACTGCCATTTTATATTTTTATATTAATATCCATTATCGAGTAAAATCTGTACAAGCAATAAACTAAGCAAAAAAAATATATATTTAGATAATACTGGATCACAAACCTCTTTGGCATCACAGACATCGGGCGACCTGTGAAAATGATTGAAGAAATCACGGTTTGGACTCATCAAATGAGTGATTGGGCTATGTGAGGGCAAAACAAAAACAAAAACAAAACTAGACATACCAGCCAAAGGAAGGTGAGAAAAGGATCGAACATTGCCAAACCCTCCTGCATATATCTGTTTGCCATCTCAAATATAAGCCACAGTTCCACAAATAATCAATTTCCGAAATTGGACTCTTCTAAATAGCATGCTCCCAGTGAAATCAGATATACATTTTTTCAGTACAAATTACGATAAGGATGAAGTAACTCATCGACAGCTCTGTCTACCCAAGCTCAGTAAAAGATAAAACTGTTATATTCATAATTTATTACGATAATGTCTGATTTTCTTTCACGACAACAATAAACCACCATGTTACCTCCTGAGGCACTGCGGTGCTCACGCGGGGAGCAGATCCTGAAGACTTAAGCCTGTAAATTGATTTTCCGTAAACCTAATCCAATAAAAGAATAAGTGAGTTCGTTCGGACATTTTCACCCGTTCATTGGACAGAATATCACATGTAAATCATATACTCAAAAAAATAAATTATACGCGTACGGAAAAACGGAGGAATTACCGAAGCATATGAGGCGCCAGAAGCGGCTTTCCGCCTTACAACACCCAACATGACGTCTTCGATCTGTTCAAGCTGCAAAACAAACAAAATGATCCGGCCAAAAATAATAAAATCAAAGCGCTGAGGAGGTAGCAGATCTTAGATGAAGTGGTTACATGAAGGCAAAGAAAAAATGCAGATCGGAGAGGGGATAGAAATGTAATGTTACCTAGGTAGGGTTTGATTGTGCGAAGGCAGAGGTAAAGTGTGAAGGAGAAAAGGGGGGGGGAGAGAGCACAATTCCAAAATACCAGTAAGATCTTCGGCCTACGCGAATTGTTGTTAATTGACTTTTGAATGGGCCAACTTAAATAAATTAATTATTGGTAAATTTATACATAGACATTCTCATCTATTACATACAATTCTAAAAATAACGAAAATACCGACTGCGTCATATAATGATAATTAATTCAATTTACAAAACTATAATTCTCTTCTTAAGTTGTTATAAATTTAAATCATACAAATAATACTTAAACCTAAAGGTTTTTTATTCTTTAAATAGCAATCATTAAAAAAAACCCTCCTAATTTTATTAAATCGTAATTAGAATTTATTGGTTTCACTTAGAGATGTTAACCGATCCTACCCTATTGAGTTGTGTGTTACTTCGGTCCGGGTTAATTGGGGTTGAAATTTTTCGAGTTAAAATTTCTCGACCCTAACTCTAACCCTCTGATTTTCGGGCCAACAATTTCAAAAATTTATATTTATAAATTGTTTACAAAATTTATTGAAATCAAATAATTTAACCACGTCCGTAGCCAGTCCGCCACTCAAGATACAAGCTTGACAGCTTGGTGTTTGCTAGCCGGTGCAGGGATGGTGGGCGGACGTGCGGCGGTGACGGGATGCCAGGCAGCGAGGGGTAGGTTAAAGGGAAGAAGAGTGGGCCGCGGCTTGCTTTGTGCTGTTCTGGGGCAAAAGTTAGAATAAATATATTATACATTATATATTATATTATTTAAAAGAAAAATATTCAATTATACTACAAATTATGTGTCTTTTGTCAAAAAATAACATGAACTATGCGAAATTTTGAATAAATGTATAAATTATTAGAAATTAGTTAAAATATATAGGATCGCTTCAATTTTTGTACAAACTATTAAAAAGTTACCCTAATGGGTAGGGAAATGTTTATGTTAAATGAGAAATACAGTCATCAAGTCCGGATGCCAGAACTTAAATTTGTTAATTTGGATATATTAATTAATCGGATTGAATATAATATATGGATCTTGGTGTATATTCTAGAACTATACACTTATATACACGTCATTATTGGACATTAATTTGGACCTATATTGAAGATTAAAATAATCTACACAAAGGTGGACGTGGGTGGCATATTAGAATAATGACGATGGTACTCAGCCAAATAGACGCGCAGGGAAAAAGAAGACAGTGGAAGATTGATATCATTCTTTAATTGAGAATATAGTATATGTATTCATTTATCAGTGAGTATCATTATGTTACGTAATTTCATCAACCATTACAATAGAGCGACAAGTTATGGTAATGATAAATGGTTTGACTAAAACAACATCGTTTTGTGTTAAAATCATGAATGTATTTGGAATCATTGATTCACAAGGCTTCACCATTCCTCCTCTATTTCCGATGTATCTCTCTTGAGATGCAGTTGAAATCAGGCAAATGAAATTGATTTGGTTAGAGAAAAACTTGATTCGATGGATTTGGAAAAATACGTAATTGTCCGGCTATTTGAAACATAAAATATTCTCTCTCTTTCTTATGATTCATGAACAAAGTTTAATCGTCTTGTTTTGTTCACTATCGCAGGCTCATAGCAGAAATTGTAAATTTTCAAAGCAGAGTTCCCATATCTCATCCTGTCCTGGTTTCAACAAACATAAACATATAACACTTGTTAACATTATGGCAAACGTTTTCAGTGGGATTCCTGGGATAGATGAAAACAGTCAACCCACTTGGAGATTGGAATTGTATCGGCCAATGGATTCATTTTCCTTCAAGCAAAGCTGCAGCCAAAGGGAAGGGAACAATTAATATGATGATTGTTTGTTTTAGTTGAATGGCGGGATAGGGATACTTCTTTGTTCAATTATATTCAATTCATGGGGAAAACAATAATAGCAATCAATTTTTACAAATTGGGAAAAAGGTCCTAATTAGTCCCTTGACTTAACCCCTCTCCGATTATTTGAATCAATTAGACCCCCTCGAATTTTGAAATTGGCTAGCTTTTAAAATTATTAATTTTAATTTGCAGCCTTTACAATAGTCAATGGGCTAATTAGGATTAAAGAAATGATTAATTTTATGTGTTGGGTTAATCGTAATGATATCCAAAATTTGTTTTCATGGTAGAAAATGAATATATGATCACCGCCAATATGTGACAGAAAACAAAGACATGAAATATATATTAAGTTAGGAGTTGGATATTGATTGAAGAATTGGATGTTCCTCTTCAGATCCCATCTTCGTGTTTATCTGTTTAGTTTCTTGTTTGTGCTGCAATCACAAAAAGAAACCCCTAGATATGCTCTTTGCTTCTCAATTTACGCCTACTCCTCTGCCTCTTGGACTGTTGCAGCATTACAAATTCATTGGTTTTAACAAACAACATTCTTTAGTTTTTAGAGGTCAAATTGTCTCTAGTTAAATTCTAATTCAATCAGCGGACAATAGACAGGAAAAAAAGCCTAATCGTTAAAGCCCATCCATGGAAAATTGTTAGCCTATCAAAGCCTTTTAAGTTTTAACTGTAGGCTTTCTGATCCAAAAGCCAATCCAGGCTCTGAATAGGCAACTCTTGTTAAAGATTAAAGTTTATCAAACATCGTCAATATCTTTACATACATCGAAATTATACACAACAAATCCAGTATAAAAATTACTTGGAAAATGAAGTTCAATTTACAAAGTCGCAACAGCTTAATTTAGTTAACCTATTATGCAAATTAAAATTTGCAGCGTTGAATACGAGCTTCAAAACCTTTTTATTACATTAGTCCGTATTTAGTCCAATATATAAAACTTTCAAATTCAAACACGTAATTTTTCAATCACACATTCTTCACTCCACCGCTACGTAGCTCATGAGCAGTGTATTTTGTTAACATTAAAGATAAATCCCTAAAATCTAGGTGAAAATATTACACAAGGTGTAGTGGTGAGTCTCTTTCTCTCTGTATATATGATGCTAAAATGACTTGCGCAGTACAACTTCCCCACGAAACTAACAGTAGCCTAATAGCCTTATTTCTATTCTTTTAATACATGGGCTGGACAAGATTTTAATTAATGAGTAATGGGCCATGAACTACACCAGGATCGGTCCTCTAATAATCTAGGTCCATTGATAATGATAAAGCTCAAAATTTCATTCTATTATATTTTAATTATTTTTATATATTATTTTATATCATATAAAACGTGAAAAAACTATAAACATCGCACAATTTAAAATAAATAAAAAATGATAGTATTAGTGTCAGTGTTAGATGAACGTTATCATAACATTTTTGTGTTACCACTGACATGAGTTATTTTGTGCTAATCTTATCGTTTCCTTGCTTTATGTAATTTGGTTTATATATCATATCATACACGTGTTTAATATATTGGGATTATACTTCATGAGATATGAGAACATTGATGTAGACATGTTAGTCAGTTTTCTGTTTTACTCGAAAATCTTATAATCTGATCCTTATGACAAATTATATATTTCAGCATGTTTTAATATTGTTCATAGCTTATTTTATTAAGTAAATAATTAATAGGATATGCATTATCTTAAAGATATTAATTAAATAGTTGTAGATAAGAAATATCCTAGTTGTTAGCTATTTTTGTGGAACTACTTTATCTTATCTTTAGGTTAGTTTTTATCACGTGGTTTCTTGTTCCTATTTTAGTGCAGGTAGTGCAATTCTTAGTGGGTGGTTATAGGAATGTGGATCAAGTCACTAACTACTTAGTTGGAAGAGTGAGAGCCATTGCAACCATATTTCAACATTATAAATATTAGTCCCAAATCAAAACTCAAGACAAGTTGCGGAAGCGTGTAAAATAATTGTGCCCTTTATATGTCTCAGCTGACTTGTGAGCAAGTCAACTGGTTCTTTAAAAATGTTGTTAATGAGTAGGATCAGTAAGTTACTTGCAGTTATACACCAAGTACTGATGGTAGCTGGGTTTCAAGTTAAACATATAATAATCAAAGTAAAAACTCAAAGCAAGTAAATAAGAAAGGATATATAGAGGTTCACATATAATTATCCTACGTCCTCTCTTCCTTCTTCAAGAAGGAAAATTCACTATAAATGATTATACACGGTGTTTTAATACGGGTAACAATCACGTATCTTCTCTAACAGAGAGCTTCCTCTGCTTTTGGTCACAGTCACGGCTGAACTTCAAAGCTTTATCGAAATTCACTTCCTAGGCTTCTCGTTCTATAGGATGAAGGCTTAAGTTTCCTTCACGAACATAGAATGGTTGGTTTTTCTCATACTGAAGTCTGGTAGTTTCGGAAACCTTTAGCAATGAACAGCTACCGGTTCTCCGGTGGTCTCGAGTGTAGAGACTCGGAAAGCTTAAGAGCTTTAGAGAGAAAGTGAGTGAGCTTGAGAATTAGTCGTTATAGTAGCGTACTTGGTTCGTTTCCTCTCTCAGATTTGTGACTCCTTTATTTATAGATCATGGTTTGAATAGTAGTCGTTGGGAGCAAAGGACGATCGATCTCTTTCAGGCATCAATTGATTATGGCCCTTGATGTCCTTTCTGCAGGTTTTAGTGATCTTTTATCCATCGGTCAGTTGGATGGGGTTATTGTCCACTGGATAATGACAGGCTATCTAACTACCATTTAAAGTAAGTCTTCCGAAAGTCATCTCTGTTGTTGGTCTAAACAACTTTGAAATTCTTCTTTTGTCTCTTAGTTGATCGAAGGAAAATTAGACTGGATAGCTGACTGTAACTGAAAAGTTCTTACAAACTTTTTCTAAAGTCAGTTGTGGGAGTCAGCTTGTCTCTTAAGCTGTTAGTTTTGATTGAACTATCAGTTGTGTATTTTACAACTGACTTGATCAGTTGTGGTTTTGAAATACCTACATCTGGATGGAGTCAGTTGCTGTCTAACTACAGCTGGATAGGGTCAGCTACGCTTGAAATATCTCATAACTGGGTTAGTAAGAATTCAATCATGGACTCTAGTTGAACTTGATCTTTTTAGACTTCAGGTCTTGAATTATTTTAGCTTCAGCTCTCCACGAACCTAAGCTATTACAATTCAGTACTATACAAATATTATATTCTAAGATCAATTCTATATTAATGGTGTTTGACATCACTCAAAATACAATAATTCCTAACAATAAGTAAAGATTGTCAAGGACATTTTCATTGAGAGAGACTAGAGGATTTCGTGCTTAAGTTGAGAAAATATTATTCTTGTCTTTCTTCTTTGTAACTATCTTTCTTTTTGATAGTTTGTTTTCATATATTAGCTTAGACATTTTGTCTATGTAAATAATAGATTATTCAAGTGTATGCAACTCGAATAAGATATTCTATTTAGTGTTTAAGTTGAACTTTGTAAAGAGAATCTTTTCATAATAAAAATCATTTTGCCCTGGCACACTCTCAAGTATTTATAATCGAGAAAAAATTATTTTCGTATGTTCTACAAATTCTGCCACCGTGTTGACTAACATCTCTATGTTAGTAGCATTTTTGGGTACAAATTCTTTGAGATGGCTTCTTTCTTAGCACCTTTAATTAGATATTATAACTCACTTGGCCCAATACAATTTAAATGATAAAGCCCGATACAGAAATACACACATATATATATTAAAAGAAAAGGCGGAATATCATGTTATTATGTTCAATTGAGTTTCCTATAGTATTGTATTATGTTGTACATTAAGTAAAATGTAAAAACAATATATAAATTAAAAAAAAAAGAAAATGATAGCTTCCTTAATTAGCATAGTATAAGTTCTTGATTACCATATACTAAGTCGAAAATCACAATTTTTTTTTTTAGCATGTCAAGTTATTTGTACAATGTATTAAATTTAAAATCATACAATAATTTAGTTTTAAATATTTCAGTAATTCAGTGCATTTATATATCCGGGTTCATTGCCGACATGAGAACCAGAAAGTGTGGCAAAATATAACGAGAAATAAATTAAGCAAAAAATGAGTCGGCATCACCATACTTTAATAGGTGATAGAAATGGTCATAAAAATTCCATCACCTGCTGTTACTTTATCCAGACACAGAATTAAGATCAGGTGCTGCAGTGACACGTGCTGAAAATTTGTACACCGAAGCTGGTTGCTGACGTCGTCTCAACACCTCAATTTCTAAAAGGTGAACCAATCAGGTGCTGCAGTGACACGTGCTGAAAATTTGTACACCGAAGCTGGTTGCTGACGTCGTCTCAACACCTCAATTTCTAAACTGTGGTTCACCCACCTTGAATTCCAATATTCAAAACAAAGTTAATATATGAGAAATTTTAAAATACTTACTCCTACCATTGTTATGCTAAAATAATCACATCCATAAAAATATTTACAATATAATTAAATTAATATTTTTGCGCTTTTTTCTCACCTTGTTAGTTAAAAGTGTATTATTTCCGGACTTTTTTTCCGGTTTTGCCCCCAATTTATATTAATCTTCTAAATTAATTCAAAAATGGCAAAATTGTGTGTTTTGCCGGTTTCACCGATGATTTTGCTAGCGAAACTGTCCGTCTAAGCATGGAAAACCGTGGAAATTTATAAATTTTAATTAAAATTTCAAATTATTTTATTATGCAATTTAATTCGACAAAATCATCCGATGAACCTGGCTAAACTGTTGCTCAATACTTTCAATCATCAGGATCGCAT
Organism: Ocimum tenuiflorum; assembly: GCA_001278415.1. NCBI lineage: Eukaryota > Viridiplantae > Streptophyta > Magnoliopsida > Lamiales > Lamiaceae > Ocimum > Ocimum tenuiflorum. The sequence goes on along the minus strand of AYJT01011831.1, from coordinate 6,617 downwards.
AGAATTCCGTAATTGACATTTCTTACAGATTTTTTAGGGTTAAAATTGGATCTTCACAATAATTTGGCTAGATTATGAATATTTTTATAAAACTGAGTATTTTTATTTTTGATATAGTGAGAGTGGCTATTTTAGAAATTCATCTCTTAATATATATTGTACATAATGAAAATTTTATTTAAAGGATATTTTTAAAAAATTATAATGCAATGGAAATAAAATTTATCTCTACTTTTCTAGTGCGATGAATTTAATTTTTGAAATGAATAATCGTAATAATAAAACTTAAACAAGACAAGTGAAATATCATTGCACCTAAGTAAGTTTTCTTATCCTAGTTCTAAATTCCACGCAGTAGTGTAAGAAGAATTGTGGTGGCGTGATAATTGGTCGGTGACGGTTGCTGGTGACCACCGGTAACTACCAAAGAATTTATTTGTGGCCGAATTTAAGGAAAGTATGGAGCAGTTAGCTTTCGTTTTCTCGTCTCATTTGCGTGTCCCCTATATTTGATTTGGGTGGAAATTTTAACAAAAGTGTGGACCAGTTTAACATAATAAACTTTAGTCTATATTTTAAACCAGACACCTGTTTAGCATTTGATGTAAATTAAATAAGTTGTAAGTCGTAACTCTATGCTGAAAACTTCAAGTAAGATATTGTTATAAAATTTTGCGTGTTACTACCGTCAAATATAAATACTATAACAAAAACTTTTGACACAAAATTTTGATGATTTGTAAGGGTTAGAATACGGAGTTGAGAAGGAAATCTTAATATCAAACCATTTAATTAAATATTATTATATAAATAAGAGAAAATGTGGAATGTTAAAGATTCAACAATGAGAATGCGAAGGAATGATCTATGGAAACAGAGAAGAATTTTACAAAATGTGGAATTGAAAATCGGGTAGTTGGAAATTAATCAAAATATTAAAGAATGTGCAAAGTTCTCCCGATACCTGGGTTAAATCATTTAGGCGGTTTTAGATTTAGGATCCAAGGACAACATGCGTTTGAATTTAGAATCCAGGGAGAACATGAATTTGGATTGTGAAAATGAGCTATTTAAATCCGCCTAAACATTTAGGTGGTCTAACATAAATATAATAACCTGCTCAAAAAGAAAAAGTATAGTAACAAGTGTTTGTCTGCATTGAGTGGATGTAAAATTAATTGCCAAAAAGTTAATTAAAATGATTTAGCGATTCAAAGTAAAAGTGGACAGACAATTTTTACTATTATCTTAAAATTCAAGGCTTTAAGTTTATGCAACGATGTTCAAATGTGATTTATTATATTGTATTTTAATTTTTAAAAAAATGAACAAATTACATTCTCGGTTACAATTTTGTACGATCAGACTCAATTTTTAAATCAAAGCACATTATCCATTTGCAACTAAAAAATATTTAAATTTCACTTACAAAATAAATTTATCGATAACATAAATAAAAAATAAAAAAAAAAAGTTGGCTTTTGACTAGAAAACTGAAATTATTATTTGATATTACGTTGCTAAAATTTGGGGATGGAATATGATCGAAACTTTCTGTAAAAAACTGGGAAGTGGTGAATGCGGTGATGTGAAATAGAAGGAATAACGAAGCAACAATTGAGCTAAGAGTTTTTATTGCTCGTGTAGTGAGAAGAATCTTAATGCTAGCTACAATGCGTCATTCTGTCTCTCTCTCTTCCACAGAGGGTAGAGTCAAGGTATTTATAAATAGAGTACATCAGCTTTTGCTACTCCTAATTGTGGGTGTAATTAGGAGTATTCATGGTTTGTCCGAAACCGTCAAAACAGTCAAATTAAATTAATTTGGCCAGTTTGGCTGGTTTGAGAGAAAATTTTGGCCGGCCGATTTGGAAAATTACAAACCGGATAATATTAGTTTGGTCAATGGTTTGAACCATGAAACTAGCCATTTCAGTCGGACCGACTGTATTTAACAATACTATTAAAACTACTACCCGATGTTCTTTTTCAATAACGTGTGCACTATCAACTAAAAAAATACTAATGTGTGCACTATATTTTATATTGAACTTTAATCAATTAGTATGGTTTTTAAGTTAGTGTTTTGAATTAGTTAGTATGATTATTTCTTTTGTTGTTAAAGTCGGTGATGTTTGTGTTAATATTCATCGATACGGATATACTTTGCGTTTATGAAATAATATTTCAAACTGTTAAAATCGGTCGCACCAAACCGTTTTAATATGGTTTGGCCGGTTCGGTTGTTTGGAAGAGTAATGTGGCCAATTTGGTTTGAAAAAATTTCAGCTTGTATTTATTGCTTTGGCCAATATTTGGAACATGTGGAAGCGGTTGTTAATAACTGCTATACGTGATGTGTCTCTCGCTAACTGCATAAACACTTCGTGGAGTAGTGCAGGGTCAACCTCAAGCTTGGCTTTCTCGGCACGAAAGTGGTCTCCGAGTTCGACCTCACGAAGAGTAACTTCGTGCTCTAGTTGTTATTTCCCAGGTCCATCTTGAGTTAATCTCTAGGCCTTGGCCTCGATTCCGATGTTGGCCTTGGGATTATGGTGCATCGTGAACTGCTTGCTGGTCCACTTGTTGGGCTCTGGGCCTCGGTTGGGCTTTCACGTTTCAGATGTTTGGGCTGAATGAACATTTTATCCTCAGCAATATTCTATTTGAAATAATTCACATTCATGCACTTTAAAATCCTTTAATTGATTACTTTTATTAAAATGAAATTTCCTAAATAATTTTTTTGAGGTAAAAAGTGGAACTTTACTCAATATCGTGACAGCACATCGAGATCAACCAGTGTGAAAATCTGATGACCAAGTTACAAGCTGATCACAATTTTCTCCAAAACGAGCTAAAGCATGACCTACCTCTTAGCATCTCTATACATATAATGAAAATCAATAAAATAGCTATCTTTTAGACTTTGGATTAATTGCACCGATTCTTTTGGGAAAAACTTGGATTTTCCATCTACTTTGTCCATCTCAGAAACCGCATTATGAGAATCCAAGTAAAACCAGCAAGGGCCGAGATCCTCTTGAAGGCAAAGGCTGACTCCGTACATAGCGGCAATAATTTTGCCCTCGACAACATTACCAGGCGCTAGAATTTGTTTAGTAAGAGCCGCTCTTAACCTTCATTTATCATCCCGAATCACAGTTGCGATACCCTATTAATTTCGTTCTTCATTGAAGCACACCATCTGCATCCACACAAAATGAACCTTGGGATTGTTTAATCCATTTCTTCTCGCCAAATGCAATCCTCATTTTGACAAGTGAATTACAAACAGAGTTGGCTATCAAAAAGTAGTAATTCACTATCTTCTTCGCTTCCTCAATAGTTGGCTTCCTTACCCTTTATTCTCCATGATAAACATCACAACAATACTTCCAAAGTAACTAGCACATGACAACCTAAATAACATACAGATCCTCCCCAAAAGTATCCAAAATAGCACCACCAATTACTTCCATCTCTACAAATCTATATTATTTTAAAATCCTCCTAGTCACCATATTTTTCCATTGATTTGTAATCTCAGCACAAATGAACAGACAATGTGCAAATGTACAGTTATGACAGTGGCATCTTGGGCAAAATTCATGTACCTTGAAGCCTCGACTTTTCTAATTAGCCTCCATATGAAGAAAATCATAAAAGCCCTGCCCTCCAAAGAAAAATCTTGATCTTTGGTTGAATCTTAGGCTTCCAGATTAATTTAATCCAACCATTCCACTATGCATTACATTGAAGTTTTGGAGATGAAAAGTACCCTGATTCAAGTAGATAAGTAGATTTCATAGAGAATCTACCTGTTTCGGTATGTCGCTATATCAAGACATCTTCTTGAGAAACCTTTGGATTTATACTGCATATCGCCTCCACAAACAACGGGCAAAATAATTTAGAAAGTTGATCTCTATTCCAAGAACCGAATTCATTGAGTACCTCTAAAACTTTTGAATTGGTAGTATAAAAAATACTCACGGGTGGGATGACATTATGGAAAGCTGGTACATATGGATCCTCAAAGAGTTTAATACTTTCTCCATTTCCCACACGCTAGATACTACCTTTCATAGCTAAAGGTTTCGCCCACATCGAAGATCTCCAAAGATAGGAAGTTGTAGATGTCGCCTTAGCTTCAAAGATATTAGCATTCCAATAGTATTTAGCACGCATAACTTGCTCTATCGAGCTATTTTTGAACTCCCACAACCTCCATACTTGTTTGGCAAGGAGAGATTTATTAAAATTCCCCAGATCCCTAAAACCCAATCCACCACTATCCTTTGTTCGACACAACTTCTTCTAAGCAGCCGAATGGATAAATTTTTTAGTATTCGAACTCCCCCACCAAAATCTCGCAATATCTCAATTATTCTCATTAATAACTGAAGATGGAATATTAAAGTAGCTCATCGCATATGTTGGAATAGCTTGAATCACAGTTTTAATTAGGATTTCCTTACCTTGCACCAATAAAGTTTTGTTTTTCCATTAATCAAGTTTTTTCAGAATTCTATCATGAAGATATTTGGATTGCATCTTTTTACTTCGCATGGAAAAAGTAGGAAGGCCTAAATACATACTGTGACCAGCAACTTGTTTTATTCCAATCTCATTCCAAATTTTTGTCATCCTATTCTTCAAAACCGCCTGGCTAAACAAGATAGTCGACTTCTCAAAATTGATAAGTTGTCAAGAAGCTTTCTCGTACAAATCAAGGCATTCTCTAATGGTTCTTCCACACATCAGATTAGTCTTGAAAAATAAAATACTATCATCGGCAAAAAGCAAATGAGAGATTGCTGGTCCATCCCTTCTAAATTTAATTCCTTGAACCTTATTCCTTCGAACTGCATCATGACTAAGAAAAGAAAGCCCCTGCACACAAGCCACAAATAGAAGCGGTGACAATATGTCACCTCGTCGAAGTTCCCTTTATGGAATAACAGTCTCATACTTTTGACCATTCAAAATAAAGCTATACTTCACTTAGTAATACACTTCATCAGTAACTTTATCATTTTGCTCAGAAACCCCACAACATCAAGAGCCGATTCCACTAGTTTCATTCTACTCGGTCGTAGGCTTTACTCATATCAAGCTTGAGAGCTGCATAACCATTATACTTACCTCTCCTTTTACGGATTGTACCCATGCATTCATATCCAACCATGATATTATCAGTAATTTGTTTGCCAGAAAGAAATGCACTTTGATTAAGATAAACCACTTCAATAAGCCCGAGCTTTAATCTGTTCACAATGACTTTGGAAACGATTTTATACACAGTATTGCAAAGACTTATTTGTCTATCCTCTTGAATTTTCTTGACCAATAAAACTTTTGGAATGAGAACCAGAGTAATTATATCCCAATCATCAAAATCCCAGTCTTCATTTAAGACTTGCAGCATCTCCTCAATCAACTCATCTCCAGTCGTCGGCCACAATTTCATATAAAATCTACCAGTTAGACCATCTAGTCCCGACGCTTTTGTAGGGTGAAGCTTACGAATAACTTCAATGATTTTTTCCTTTTCAAACAACTTTTGTAGTTTTTCCGGCATGTCCTCTGAGATTCTCTTTGGAAACATACCAGTAACTTTCTCAATCATACTTTAGGAATGTCTTGATGTGGAAAATAACTCACCAAAATAATCCTCTCTGTATTTAACAAGACTTGGACCTTCAGTCAGCCATTGTCCATCATTATCCTTTAATCCCAAGATTTGATTTCTTTTTCGCCATTCATTAGCATAAGCATAAAACAACAAAGTATTTTTATCTCCTTGCTACAACCAATTCACCTTCGATCTAGCTTTCCAATGGCTTTCCTCCATGTTGTGAAGAGTGTTAAGCTTTTTATCAACTTTCTCCAACTTCTTTAATTGTTGGGAAGTTCGATAGTCTTTTGAGAGAAAGCATCTCTTCTCTCTTAGGACTTTAATTCATTGGGGGAAGTTTCTCAAATTTCAAACCTGCCCATTTGCTAAGGAAAGTTGAAATTTCCTCTAACTTAGATGACCAAGGTTTCCTATGATCTAAGTTCTCCCAAGCTTCCATAATATCTAGAATAAAAGTGTAACACCCCGACCTCCCTGGCCGGGACGCTACCACGGGGTTGTGGGGTAATCATATCGATAACGAGATTTAATCATTTATCAAAAAATTTTATGTGAGAGGGAGTCGATAAACAGATCAATATTCACTGAAGCAAAGAGTACAATAAGAGTTCAGAAGATGAAATATCATGGAAATAAAGTAATTGAAGTTGATTACAGAAATTAGGAATTCGAATTACAAGACCAACATGTATAGAGTGTATTCAATTACAAACATCAAGTTAATAGTTCAGAAACAGGAAGCATGGTTGAAGAATACATATGAAGATGTATTCTCCAGGGCATTGGTATCTCAAAATAGTTTCCTATAGTCAACATCTTCTTTTCCTCATCGTGCTCAACCTGTACATTTAGAAATATGTAGAGGGCATGAGTACTAAAGCACTCAGTGGACAGATCACCAAAATATACATTATATATGAAGAGTCAGCGCAAGAACATGGAATCCCAGGAGGCTTTATGTTCAAAAATCCTCTCA
>AYJT01011793.1:0-21394 GCA_001278415.1 Ocimum tenuiflorum | reverse complement strand
TTGATGATTGAATGACAGATAGCATGGTTGAAATGCGCCCATATGATAAACTGATTTTTGCGGTCATGAGCAGTTCCTTGAAATAAAACCCTCATGATATGCTTGATTGAACAGACGCTCCATTCATGTTTTTATGTATGATTTCGGCACTGTGTCCACTGAGTGCATTCGTGTACTAAGCCTTGCATATCTTTCTAAATATGCAGGTTGAGGAGCAGCGAGGTTGGAGACGGTTTTGATTATATTAATTCTATTGGGTCATATGAGCGTCGAGTTATACATCGTCAAATGTGTAGACTCATCGCTAAACTTTCTGCTGTATAACTATTTTGATGAAACTTATGAATTGGTTTGTAATTGATCCTGATGATACTCTGTAAACCCCAAATACTCTATCTCTCTTGATTATAAACTTGAATGATAATTCACTCCTAAATACCTCTCTTCATATATTGTTTTATTATTGTTGTTGCATGGATTATGTTCATCTCTTATATCGAGTTATCACTCAATGGAATCACGTCACAGACCGTTGCTCTCAAAAGGGTGAAAATCGGGGCATGACACGCTTAATAGGACGTGTTACGAATACTCTGCTTGTATCGTTACAAATATTTGGAAAAAGTACTCACAACAATAATTGCATGAAGGTAATTGGCTCATTAATGGAGAAATTGATCAAGTCCAACTCGAGCACCCCTAAGAGTTAAGCAAGGACGAAAGTTGTTGCACTTTGATGAGAGGTCTATTTGACATGCCCGCATATTGATAAATATGCATAAGGGACTTAGGTGTGGGTAAGCAACATAATTCGAGAATTTAAGTTTAATGATTTGGTCATGTTCTCGAAAGGTTTTCAAAGAATATTAACAAGGTGAAAATGCATCATAAAGAATTATTGCATGATCGATAACCATACTAACATGTTTGGCATGATATCATATCGAGCAAATAAGCATGCGATCAAAGGAAACAAGAATTATGTCGCAGAATATTTCTAAGGAACCTAGCATGCCAAGTAAATAATCATAAGGATCATGCGAAGTGAAAAGAATCAGCAAAATACCAAGGTGTTCTAGCATGCATGACTTGAAGCAGGAAAAGAAAAGCGAGCAAAAGCCCAAGTCGAAAGTCCAAGTCCGAATTACAAATAAAAGGCAAGGCCTCGTGTTTGGAGACATGACCCTCACCATTAAGGAATAAAGCAATGACAAATAAATAAGGAATTTAAGAATTTAAATTTTAAATTTCGCTCGTTTGCTTGAGAACCTCCTCACGCTTCGCCACCGTCTCACATCGCCTATAACATGGTTTTTTAGAAATCCACATGTAAAAGCCAAAAGAAAGATTTTACCTCGCAAGGTCCCTCAACTCGTATTCATACCAACACTATTTCCATCACATTCATTATCATAATTTCCACATTTTCAGTCTAAGTGAGAGTGGAAGTGGCCACTCCTCACCACTGTTACCATTGGTAGGATATAATTCTAAGCCAAGTGGCCGAGCAGGTGCACCAGACCGTCCCCTAAGAGGAGATTAACCGACCATCAATCGAGTTTCTCAAGCATGCATTAAATACATCAATCATAAGCAATCCATCATATCTATATAGCATGGCACATAAAATGTTAACTGACGTTCATTTTTTCAAAACAATCATGCTTTGATTTTGTGAAACTTTTAGAAAAATGGCTTTGAGTTTTTATTTTATAGAAAGCGCACCTGGATATTAGGTTGCGACGCTTATAATTATCTGAGCTATTCGCAATGATCGTCTACGATGCTCTTCATGTCCCTTAAACAAATAATGCCCACATTTAGGTTTACTACTACACAACAATATTCCTGTATTACATGTAATATATCCACATAAGTTACCATGCTTCGCAAGAGCGTATACTGCTTCTAATTTGTTCTAATTACAGTAACATATACATATATTCGATGAACAAATCAAATACATACATCTATGAAAAATACACGTCGTTGCCTCAAAGCCAATCTTGGGTAGATTCGGTGACAATTTTGTAAAATACAGTAAAACTAGTAAACTACATCAAATTGGGCTCAAATTCTATGCGTGAAGTCCTAACCATCAGTATTTCAATCCCAGCAAAGAAATCACAATGATATGACACCATATAGAGCGATCTTGCAAAACTTTTCACCGGAAAACACAACTCAAAAACAGGGCAGCAGGGTTCTCGAATTTTTGTAAATTATTTTACAAGGAGTCTGGAGTTAAAAATTATTGGAAGTATACTCATATATGTGGTGGTTATACAGAAAATTTGTCAAGGAAATTTAAGGTGGCTAAGTACAATTTTGGAACTCAATTTCGTCCACTATCAACTATATGACACACGATCTTAGAAAAACTCGTATTAATTCATTCCACTATCAACTATATGACACACAATCTAATTTTGAAGAATGCTTGAAACGTGTCAGTTTTGTAAAATAGAAAAAGGACATCAATAAACGGCCTTTGGAGGAAATAAACTGTATTTGTAGATGAACAAAATCGTGTATTTAGTTTTCCAAAATCCTTTTCTAGTTGTGAGCACTAAGGATGAATATTTTGTGGAAAATCAGTTTTTCCAGAACAATCACCCACATTGTGTGATTTTTCATGATTTTTCTAAATAGATATGTTGCTAATATCTTACAGAATTGATCACCAAGGGGTCTAGTTCAATAAAAAATTTGACCAAAATTTTATCATAACCCTAAGTGCACAAAATTAGAGCATAATCCAACCATTTACAGTTTTTGCACCACCAACTTGCAAAATTGATAATAAATCGAAATCATACTGGAAGTTAACAAATTTGTGCCAAAATCATCCCAACTTCCAATAATATAACATATATACGTTTCTCAATTACAGAGGAGAACAAGAAAGGGGTCAAAATCGAGCAAGAAGTTTCGGCAGATATTGGGCAGAACATCATCAAGGTCCAATTCAACTTTTCCATCAACAAATCCACATAGAACCAAAGATACATATATATGGTTCATATACTTCAAATGCAGTAACCATAAGAGCATGCATGTGAGATTTGTTGAGTCTAATTGAGTATATCACTTATACCAACAGATAAAACACATGCATTCTCATATTCCCCAAGTAATAATAATTTCATGAATGTGAATATGTTCCTACTTGTTTTCTATGGTGAATCCAACCATGAGGAGAAGAAAAACATAGGGAAAAAGAGGGAGAACCTTGGTGTGGGGCAGATTAGTTCACCTCCAAATATTGCACTTCCAAGTTCAATTCCTCCCTCCAAAATGCTCAAACATGCCTTCTTTTTGCTCCCAAGATGTTATAGATGGTGTTGGGTACTCAAAAATGGTGTTTCTATGGTGAAAAATGAAAGAAAATGGTTGTTTTTGGGGTGGTGATTTTTGCCTAGGAGAATGGAAGAGAGAGGAAGAAGATTGAGTGTGTTGGTTGCATAAGTGAGATGATTGATGGAGTGTGGATGTGGAACGAGGTGATGGGAACTTTATTGGTGTGTGTTTTTCCATCGAATTTGAATTTGATTGCAAGAATCTAATTGTAGACATTAGACTATCAATATTTATAATGGTCTCAATTTGTCCCACACATGTAGATAACATCTTTTGTATGTTCAATTCATGAAATTCTCAACACAATTAGGGAATTAATATTAATCCACCTAGGAAATAATATGTATGTAATTTAATAATAAAGTCAATTCAATAAATTGGACTTGAACTATATATTGTAATGGTTGAGGTTCATTTTTTATCGGAATTGGTTTGAGACTATAGATTTGATTAATAATCGGACACGCGATTTCCATGAAGGTTTATAGTCTCCCGGAACAGACTAACTGAAATTTTAAATATTGGAAAGAGTAAATTACATAGGTTTTCTGGCAATCGGTGTCAGAAGAGTCACAGAAAATGAACTCTCTGCTACAGGAAGCAAATGAGCTGCAAGATGAAAGAAATGTGGTATGTGTGACTGTAGTTGACTCATCACCTATTTATAAAACAAGTACAGACGAATCTAAATAATCCCTAAGCTAAGGACTAAATCAGAAATAGTCGGGGGCAATCTGCAAAGCGCGTGGAATTTGTTAGAGTCGTGCTTTAGGTGCCACACTGACTCAGTGGAGGAATCATTCTGGAATTCGTTAGAGTAACACTTTAAGTGCCATTCTGACTCAGCATTGTGCAGGTTCTGTTAGAGAGCTCGAGGGTTCTGGTATGATGAGCATCGACGATTAAGGCCTCTCAAAGGTCTTTATGCTTGCCCTGCTTGAGGTTCTCGGGCTCTTCCTGGGCTCGATGGCTACTGCTCAAGGTCTTTTCTACCTTAGTCTGATTTTGGTTGGCGGTCTCAGGCGCTTTGAGCGGTCAATGTCCCTGTTCGATGGTACTAAGATTTTGACCCTCAACAACAACCCCTTGTCTTCGCAGATCAGTCAATTGATTCGCGGAGATAAGTAGACAGAAGAGTATCGTTAGTCAAAATCTAAACAAAATTTTATACCTGTTACGCATTGCTCGACAATATTTGTGTTTGTCATTCTGATGAATTTCCTGTTCCAGACTCAACAAAGTGAGTTGTAAATTTATTCGACAAGTTAGATGATTGTATGTCACTCGATTATTCGTAGTGTCCGAGGTTATTGTTTTGTGTTGAACACCTAAAACAAGAGCCAGATGATAGAATATTGATTCGTTAAGATTTTAGTTTATCCACCAAAGTTAGAGAGGCCGTAGGGGCTGTTGAAAAGTTTAAAATTCCGAGGGGATCCATTCCCATCTTAGAGAAGTTTATCCTCTAGACGCATCTGTGCCCACCCAGAGAGGCCGCTGAGGGCTGTTGGAAGTTTATACTATATGGGTATTCGGAAGCCGCGCCCCCTCAAAGTTCTTTTAAGCATTTTTATCCATCGCCCCAGGATTAGGTGGTTAAGGATCTTGCAGCATCCCGTGCATCATGGAACAAATTCCACATGCAGCATCACTCAGGTTTTCAAACTAAAAGCGGAATTAGAGTTATCGCGGAATGGATTCCATATGGGCATCGCTCAGGTTTTCGAACAAAAAGCGAAATTAGAGTCATCGCGAAATGGATTTCATATGCTGTATAGCTTAGGTTTTTGAACCACAAGTGTAATTAGATTCATTGTGAAAAGGATTCCATATGCAGCATCGGTCAGGTTTTCAAACCAAAGCGAAATTATATAGGCCTGGGGGGCTGCATGAAGATTGTGAGTTTTTGCTCGGTTGAGGGGCTAGGAGCTGACTCGAGAGCATCAGTAGGCGAAAGATGGTCGATATATGCTGTCGCGGTGGCAACTTCGATTATGCAGATCATAGTGATCACCTTTTTCTAAAATAATAAACAATTCAGCGAATCATAGTCACGAACTATGTTATAGCGTCGAGCCATATTTGTATAGATACACGAGAGATAATTAGAATTCCATAAGTATGATAGAAATTCGTCGATATGTCATGAAGACAAGTTTCTGTCGTGGAAGATAATAAGTCGAGCAAAAAATTTGTTTGATCAGTTGATATGTAGAATAAGGGAGAGCTACACAGCCCCGAGTATATATGAACGTTGTTCGCTCGATACAGGCGAGCATAGATAGTAGAGAATAATCGGTTGGATATAAGCAGTCGTACATAGATGGTCGAGTGTTCGTGATAGAATTGAATCTCAAGAAATCCATAATAAGAAATCCACATAAGAAATCCACATAGTTTCGGAGTGACCACATAGCCCTGAGTATCGAATACTCAATTGTTGGCCGAAGGTCGTCAAGCATAGGGAACGGCTGGGCATCGTGCAGCCCCAAGTATCGGGTACTCGGTCGATAGTTAAGATAGGAGAGCAGTCGAGTGCCGTCCGGCTTTGAATATCGAGCTGTACTTAGAAAATCAAACAGCCTCGAGCGGATGACACAGCCCCGAGTGTAATAGATGGATATTTTGATTCAAAATGATAAGTATACAAATGTATCGGGAAGAGTATCTCGAGTGACTTACTGATAGCAGTAATATGTATGAACAAATTTTAATTTTTGAATCTGTTGATTACTTATGGAGTTCAATTAGTCTACAATATGCTTAGAAATCCAACTATTGACTTAGACAATTTTTTAGATTCAATTTGCTTTAACTAATCTAAATTAACTAACACTAAAACTAAATGGAAATAAATCACTTAAATAACTTTTTAAAACTTCATAACACAAACATCAAATTTCAGGCAATCTACTCCTATTATAATTCAATTGATTTAACAAAGTCAATTTAACCTAATTTAATTCCATCACATGTGAAACATCAGTTAAGTTATTCTTAGTCGTCCTGGCTAAGGCACGATAGAATGTGGAAATAGATTTGTAATTAAATCCTGGCTTGGGTATCTAACAGATTCTACTCCTGATAAAACCTACGGATTCATACTCCTACGTAGTTAATTCATGTCTCGGGCAATTAACAAATCGTATTATCATTTCATGCCTCCCTATTCCTTAATTTATCCTTGGTCCATCATAAATCTTAGAACAATTATGCAGAAAGTTGATTAGACAATCTAACACATAAAATCAAGCTCGACCGAATTGAAGAAACAATATGATAGACGGAAAAATCGAATCTTTATTAAAATTATAAAATGATCAAAGTAGTTCGAACACCCCAAATCTGAAAATAACTCAGCTGGAAAACATAGCAAGTTTCAAACACATCAGAATACAAGGAACACAACAAATCATAAAACAGGGTAAGTAAAAACTCCAAATCTATGGTGCCGGATCTCCGATCTTCAGTCTCGAACTCGCCTACGCATTCTCTGATGATAAACTCCTTAAAATTGCATAAACTTTGTCCAAGTCTTCCATGATATGTATTTATAGGCCTAGGTATGAGTTGTGTCGTGCAGCGACAATCTTGTAAATTATGAATTTTTTTTAGCAAATCCCGGTATCCGATCTGACCAATCGGGACGTCCATCGGATTCAAAATCAATTCACACCTCGAAAACATGATCAGGCTGATCAAGTGCTCGATCCTCAAACTCACCTTAATCCACCCCTCTCTGTGTCGATCAATTAAAAAGGAGCGGACATGCCCGATCATAACCGATCGCGCTAATCGGGATGCCGATCAGGTCGATCACAATCTCTTCTCCAAATTTTAAAAAACCTTCTCTATACTACTCGATCAAACACGATCGAGCCATCACAATTGGGAAACATTGATCGAGCCAATCATGCTCGTTTTCCACCTATTTTCGACACTTTGCCAAATTTCACCTATTTTTTATCTAAAAACTCAATAAACATAATTAAACACACCCGAACCCCAAAATAAATAAAACGACACAAAACAACTTGATAAGTGGGTATTTTCAACCTAGAACCACACAAACCACAACTCAAAACATACAGAAAACACGCAAAATACACACTTATCAAATCTCCCAAACTTAAACATTTGATCATCCTCGACCAAACGATCAAAGAGCATAGTTAGATTCAAAGAAGATAACAATGCTATGTCGCAATTCGGAAGAATCAAACACACATTTCACAAGCAATGAGCCACTAACTACTACAATCAAGTAGAAATCAAACCAAGAGTCAATCCTCACAAAAGGTGCACCGATAAATTTCACTCACTCTCAAAGTGTTTAGGGATTCAAACGGAAACACTCCTCACAGTACTAGAAATCGAAACTCCCATAGGTTGGCCTTTTATTTTTTTCTCCACCAAATTCGTATGCTCTTTTCAAGAATCAATTAGGACTTTATAAAGTTTGTAACGTAAGCTTCCTAAGAGGTAGTCACGAATACATTGAAACTCAACTCATAACCCTCCCCTTATTCGTCAAAACAACGAGGACTCCAAACACTCCACTTTTTCCAAGGTCTATATACCTTTTTTTTCTCTTTTTTTTTTCTTTCAATTTTTTTAAAGTGCTTAGAATATGGATTTATTCCAACCTGTCAATACTACTACACAAATATCCTCCCAAATTGATTTTCAACCACCTACCAAATTTTTCCTTCCATATCAGAACAATTGCTCCACCAAGACTACCTCAATTCTATTAAAAAAGAAGAGAAAATCATAGGCTCAAATTGGCTAACAAGGGGTACATATCTCGGTAACAGGGTCAAAACAGAAAGGATAATGAACATCACTAACAATGATGGCCTAAAATCATCTTCCTAAACTAAGAATAACTTATCGGTCTCATAACAGAACCAAGGCAAGTTCTAGCAATTTCTCAACCTAGTATGCCACTCAGAAAGGATAATTCATCACCATTATCATATAGGCTCAAAAGTCACCAAAATGGCTTTTGATTAACCTGCTGACACAATAACAACAATTACATAGCACTTACCACCGATATCTATACAATAAGCACTGATTAGATAAATATCCTTGACATGTTATCTCTCCGACTCACCCCGCCCCTCATCTAGTAACCAAGTAACAATCAACGTCATAAGCAAGGTCAATTCAATACCACACACGCACACGACTCACAATACCCACTGAGATATAAAAGAAAATCACACATCACAAGTACTCAAACACAACCGATGCATAAACATATATAAACAAGGCAAATATGTAATGCCCCACCAGTTTTAACTCAGCGGGATGCTACTTATAGATGAGACCAATAGTAAGATAATAGCAAGCATTCATTCAAATGAGATACAGAATAAAGGAAAACATCCATTGAGCAATGAATGAGGGTAAAACAATACAAAACCAACATGTCATAATTTGAGTACATGACCAAATGTTTAAAATTTGTTTGAATACAACAGAAACATGGTTAGGATGTACATATGATGATGCACACCCCATGGCGTTTAATCTCTCAAAATAAATATGGCCACTGCTCAATGTTTGCTAATTTTCCCGTTGCTCAACCTGCACATTTAGAAATACATATAAGGCATGAGTACATGTGACTCAATGGACACATCGCCGAAAAGTTACATCAATTTGGGTTGCATGTGCAAGTAGCCGAGTGTGGGGGGTTTTAGTTGGAAAAGATTCCATAAACGCTAAAACAATTTTCTTAAGTATGCATGCGGTTTGGTTACCATGCTATCTATTTTCTAATCATTTATTGACTAGGGGGTAGGCCTCCCCACTCTAGTTGTTTGAGCACAGACCCCTCACAAATCCCTGCAAGTGTGTATGGCATGAAACCATCGTCATCGTTATCACCAACACCATCATCCCCAATCTCCATCAATCAATAACAAATCATGCATGTTTCTAACAACTCTCTTCGCAACAATCCACGCAAGAGAGATAGATAAGCATGCCAATCAGTCATAGGCAAACACATAATTTAACCATCATTTTGATGATTTCAGAAAGACAAAACATTTTGGTTTCATATATTTTAGTTGGAAAGCCCACCTGTATTCCTTGTCGCTTGATTAATATGCTGGTTGTATGGCAGGAACTGCTCCTACCTTCACCGCGTGCCCACCTTCAAAATATAGTATTCACGCGTGAGAATATTGTTATCAATTTGAAATGGAGACTTTATTAATACTTTCATCATCGATATCATGGTTGTCGGGTTTGGAGTGGAGACTAGGGATACAAGACTTGAAGTGGGTTGTTAAAATTCTAAAATGGGGCATCTGATCGAGTCGATCAGAGTCACGATCGAGTTGATCATGTTTGGATGGATCGAGGGATTCAAGGCTCGATCGAGTCAATTAGAATTGAACGTGATCAAGTAGATCAGTAGTACAATTGGGTCGATCTTGTTTGGATAGATCGAGGGATTCAGGGCTTGATCGAGACAATCAGAACATCACATGATCCGATCGATCAAGGTCGGAGCTAGTCGATCAAGAAGGTTGATCGGGTGTTAGATCGGGTCGAAAAGGGTTTCGAGGAGTTCTTGTGGGATCAACTCGATCTTCAAACGTAATGTGAATGAGTCGATCTTTAAGTGTTCTTGAGTGATTGATTCGATCTTCTAACATAATCGGGTCGATCTTCAAGTTTTATGGAAAATTTCTAGGGTTCATAGCTGATTGAGTCGATCAGGCACTGATTGATCCGATCTTCAAGGGCGATCGAGTCAATCAAGGTACCGATCAAGTCGATCAAGGTACCGATCGAGTCGATCGGATTGTCTGGAAAGTCTCAGGAATTTATATATTTTTTGCATTTTTGGTCCAAATCTGATGTAAAAGGTACCTATGGCTTCCTAACTTTCAGAATAAGCAAAATATATGTTGAAAACTAACATTCGTTCACGTTTTTGGCCTTAAAATGAAGATGGAAGAATCTAGGATTTCATAAATATTCATCAAATCATCAAGAATTCAAGATAGGTTTCAAGGAATCATGTAAGCATGCTTAAATTATCAATAATACATCAAGAAAACGTGATTCACAACAAGATTTGGGAAGACATGCTTGATTTGAAGAGGAATGAGTGACTTGGGTTTTACCTTAAATGAAGATGAAATGATGTGGTTTTTTGACTGGTTCGTTTTCCCTCTTCAATTTCTTGAAATCATATTTTTCCCGAGCTCTGATTCTCCGAAAATGGCTAAATTTCGATCGAAAGATGAAATGGCAAGAGTTTGGGTGTGTTTTTGAATTTAGGAAGAATTTATAAGGGAGAGGACTCCTCATATTTATTGGAGGAGGGGAGTGCATCAAGACGAAACTAATGACATCATCGTCTAGTATCCAAACTACGACGCTTCGAACTCGAATCGTTCCACCATCAATTTTTGTTCTGATCGAACGAAAATATTTCTACAATATTTTTGGAGCATATTTTCCAAATTCATAGGGTTCCGAACCTTTATAGGTATTCGGGATTTTTATGACATTGTTTTATGGTATTTACCAGTAAATCTTAGAATCGCGATAACTTGAGTTCTACTTATCTGATTGGATTCTGAAACCACTTCCGTAATCCTTATTAAAATTACTATCTAATAATGTATAGTTTATTGTGGTTTGAATTAAAAGAAGAACATCAAATTAGTCGAGCTACACCTGGTCCGCAATTACATGTATCAGTAATTAAATTACGGGGTGCTACAAAATATCCTACAACGCAGCATATCATCATAAGTACAACCCCATCGAACTAATAGTATCGACGACAGACCACAAACCACCTACACAATAATAACAGAGAAAGAGAAAAAGAAAAGCAAACCAAACTACATGACTTCATCGGATCTTGTCACCCTCCCAAACTTAGAAGCAACGATGCTCAGTTTGGGATAAAGATCACGGGTGAAGCGTGATCACTCAATCTCCGCATCATTATCATCTGCATCAAACACTATTCTCCCAGACTGAATGTTCCTCCACTACTGGTGGTGTCCATACCAGTAGTACCGGCTCTGCTGAATGTTCCCCACCTCAAGCACAAGGTGGTTAAGGCAGCCAGTGACATCTGCAGCAAATGGCTAGAAGTATCATTCGCTAGGTCCAAAACTTCGTAGTGAACTAGGTATATTGCTATTGATGCTCAGTGGACCAACATTTGAACCATCCCAGCGCTACATCATGCAGCTAATGCTGCTGCACAGGTGGTGGACGTAACTCCGGCTGCTGTTGAACTGGCTGTGGAATATGCTGAATCGACTGCTGGACATGATAGACCAACTGACCGCCACTGAGATGCGTTGGTGTGTTCATCAACCAGTTCTCACCTAGTGCAATGGTGGTGAGCTCCGTGTTAGGAAGAATGAACAGAGGGTCAGTCGGCCGAATCACGTACCCCACATTGCCTCCGGTGCATCATATGAACTTATAGGTCTCGCATTACTGATAGTCGATAGTCTTAGATGGTATTGCGGGTAAGCCGATGAGGTAAATCCCTACAGCTTGAAAGACTGGGGTAATCATAGAGCCATAAAAGATCCTGCCAACTGTGGAATCCTGAGCTTTCTTTTAGGGAATCATGGCAAAGTGAGTGAGCGACAATTTGGGCCCTCTAATCATAGCGTAGCGGACAATAAGCTCCGGTGCAATGATGTGTCCGCTATCGTGCCAGCCAAATAAAATATTTTTGAAGACCCGATGCATATAATGGATCATTGGGTTACGGATGTGCAAACTCTTTACATTATGCTGCTGGAAGCTCAGTCGGTGTGTACTACTAATAGCCTCTCAAAAAATGTGTCGCTCGAGGCCCTCGGTTCATTGAAGCCAACCGTCGAATCAAATCCATAAGCCTCATCGATCTGCTATCTGGTCAGTGAAAACTCCCCTTGACCCTCAATATTGAAACTTATACCCCTTGGTGCTCCATTCAGGAAGTAGTCCACCTCGACTGTGGCGAGGAATTCCTGAGTAAGATCTGGGTATGTGGGCCAGCTCATGTCACACATCGCCATCCTTCCTAGTGAACACAATCTCTCCTTCAGCATCCTGGGTGTTGGTCGAGGAAGATTATATCAGGGTCGTGGGCTCTTTTAGATTGTCTCTCATTTTGCGGTGCCATCGCTTCTACAATGTAGGTGTCAATGCCATTGACTAACAAAACCAACAAGATGGGGGCATATTAAGGCAAACATGAGTTCATCCCCAATTGTGTACCACGACTTGACTTTAGGTGAAAAACAATCATTAACTCACAATTGGCATTTGTACTCCCACAACTATCCCCCATCCCCTAACACATGTCAAGAATAACTGACAATTTCGCACTCCGTGTACACACTAACATGATCACAAAAACCAAACTAAGCACAAAATAGTCCATAATGCAAGAGAATGTGTCACATCAGTTATTTCTCCCAGACTTATACTTGACTACGCATCATATGTGACGAAAACATATCAATTTCACAAAGGGAACATTAATTGCAACAGAAGCTCATATCTATAAAAAATCCTCAATTTCAAGTTTCAAGAACCCTACTATCAGAAATTCGAGAAACTGAACCATCAATCAGGCAAAAATCAAGTTCCTCATGAAAAAGACATGCATAATCCACCAAGCCCATTCATAATAATTTAAGATCATAGCCAAAATCAACCAAAATCACCAAACTTAGGTTTTCACTTTTTTGCACATTCTAACTGTGAAAATCTAGTAAAACTTGTGAATAAGAGTGGAAATGCAAAAGAAATTATGGTAGGATCGATGATCCACTTGGAATGTACGGACAATAAGGTTAGGATTGGGGGATCGAAGGTTTTGGAGTGGAAAGAAATGTGAAAAGTGCGCATGTGCAACGTTCTGCCCAGATTTCTAAACTATTTCAAACTCGATTGGGCCAATCAGGGGCTTGATTGAGTTCAATATCGTGCTTTTATTTAAAAACTTTGGTTAGGGCAACTGTTGAGGGCCAAAATATTCATTCAATCTCAACCGTTGATCGCAAGGCCAGAATACCCACTATGGGGGCCTCACTTCAAACACTAGCCAATCAGCGAGTTTTTTGAAGCCCTCCACGACTTCGTAGCTCTTCTATCGATGGATTTGGCATGAGCATCCTGTCTCGAAAGCCCCTCAGGGTTTGAATCAAGCACGAACAATAGGCCTCGAAGCCTCTTAAGACCCGGCCTTGAGATTCCTAGCGCATGCAGTCCACTTGCCAGAAAGTTCTAGAATGATTCCTTTCGTGGCTCAACATAGGGGAGAACGCGTGACTCTAACTTTCCCTAGCTGTATTTGCATATCAGTCCCTAGAATACTTGCAAATAGGGCCCCTAGTTTTGGAATTATTCAAATTCTCCCAATGTAATAGTATAAATAGTGTTCTCTCACCATGCACACACAACTCTATTCACGCATATTCACTGTAACACTTCGATCACCTCTCCGATGAGCTCAACATCGAGAAGCACTGTAATTTTCTCTCAATTGCTCTATAAAATACTAGCCAGTCCATTTTGGGGGACTATAAACCATCCTGGAAGTCTTGGTATTCGATTTACTTTCTCGCTTAGAGTTCTGATCATTCCAACGATCAAATACGAACCTCAAAGCAACTTACCTGGTCTGATCGGGCCAATCATGCAGCATTCCCTCTGAGCCGATCCTGTGCTTGATCGATGGATCTTTTGGTGTCCAATCGGCCCTATTGATTTCCCAATTGATCCAATCATTTGGTGTCTGATCGGCCTGATCAGCTGTCTGATCGTCCTAATCCTCTCACACTAGTTCCCAAAATTTGTGCACTGCGAGTACGATCCCCTTTTGGCACCATATCAGCTCTCGGACCTTGAAAATCCTGTTTAATCACCAACACACTAGCCAAAAAATGACCTAGACCAAAATTGTGTAAAAGGACGACCTATGGACTGTAAACTCAAAATACGACTATCCTGGTAATTTAAATAACGAAAAACTCAAAATCTCAACTACCTAAAATCTAAGAAAAATGACATAACTTATAGAACATTGGGTTACCTACCAGCCAGTGCTTGATTTAACGTCGCTAGCTCGATGATACCTCAGCTCATTGCTTGGATGGGTCCATGGGTTCCTCTAAGCTCACAATCATGTGCCCTGGCAACTGCATAGCCTCATAGTATGTCTTTATCCTCTGGCCATTCACCATGAATTTACCTCTTAGCCAATCAACTCAGTTGCCCCATTGGAGAAGCTTTGCAATTACGAAAGAGCTGGTCCACCTAGACTTCAATTTACCTGGAAACAAGAGCAAATGTGAGTTATAAAGCAATACCTTATCTTCTTCGTTCAATTCCCTCTGGTGAAGCTTTCCATCATGGAAGACCTTTACCCTTTCCTTGTAGATCCTCGAATTCTAAATGCTTCATCTCGAAACTCCTCAAATCTCACCAAGTTGAGTGTTCTCTCACCATCCGCTTTCTTCAAATCCAAATTGATCTTCTAGACTGCCAGAAGTCTCGGTGCTCCAAATCCACTGAAAGATGACAAGATTTTTCAAACACCAACTGGTACGGGAACATGCCTATGGTGGTCCAGTACACAGTCATATATGCCCAAAGCACATCATCCAATCGAGTTGCCCAATCCTTCACCATGACCACTATTTTCTCCAAGATGCGCTTGATCTCACGGTTGGCCAACTCCGCCTGCCCATTTGACTTACGGTGATACGAAAAATTGATTTGATGCCGAACTCCATAAGGTGCCAAAAGCATGTTCAGCCACCTATTGGTGAAGGGAGAGCCGCCATCGTTGAGTAGAACCCTTGCGGTCCGAAACTGTGTGAGCACATGCTTCTTGAGGAAACTAATGATGGTCTTGGAGTTGTTGGTGGCTGTCGAAATGGCTTCCACCCATCAAGAAACGTAATCGATGCTGATTAAGATGTGCTGAAATCATGCAGACCTCGGGAATAGTCCCATGAAGTCTATCTCCCATACATCAAACAACTCCATCTTCAACATCACCATCTGAGGCATCTCATCCCTCTTTGAAATGTTGTCGGTCCTTTGGTATCTATCTCACTGTGCGACGTACGTCTACAATCCTTGTGAATGCTTAACCGTAGAATCTGCTACATAAGATTTTGGTGGCGGTACGGTCGACAACGTAATGGCCTCCAGATGGGGCCAAGTTGCACGCCTCCATGATTTTGTGTCATCCCAGTGTGGTACGCATCGGCGGATAATTGCATCTACCCACCATCCGTAGAGAGTGGATTGATAGAACCTGCAATCATGTAGAAACTTCTACCTTTGCACGGAGGTAAGACCTGTAGGCATGAAAGCACACGATAAAAAACTAACATAATATGCAACCAGGAGGTGTCGGTCAATAGCTTGAAAAGGTGTACATCAGGAAATGTCTCTCGAATCTGATAATGTGGCTCGTCCCCATCCATTGATTGGCTATCATATTCTCGCATCCCTTTCGATCCTTGATCTCCATATCAAACTTTTGCAACAATAGAATCCAACAGATCAACCTCACTTCACATCCTTCTTTGTAAAGAGATACCGAATCGCCGCATGGTCAGTGTACACCACCGTCTTCGTTCTAACCAAGTACAATCGAAACTTGTCAAAAGCATGCACCACCACAATCAATTCATTTTCAGTAGTTGTGTATTTGTCTGAGCCGAATCGAGTGGTTTGCCGGCGTACTAGATCACTCAAAACTGCTTCTCCCTATTCTGCCAAAATGTAGCCCTTACCACCGTATCACTCGTGCCGCACATGAGAATGAATGGATTGCTTCAATCCGGCGCGATAGTTAATGCCTCCTTTAGCTTCTTGAATGCCTACAAACAGTCATCTGAGAAGACAAACTTAACATCTTTTTCAAGTAAAGAACTAAGGGGACGAGAGAGTTTTGAGAAATCCTTCACAAAGCACCGGTAGAAGCCGATGTGTCCCAGAAAGCTCCAAACACTCTACACCCTTGCTGGGGATGGCATCTTCGAGATTGCAACAATCTTAGCTTGGTTCACCTCTAAACCTGTAGCAGAAACCTTGTGCCCTAGTACTATCCCCTCACGCACCATGAAATAACACTTCTCCCAATTTAGTATAAAATTAGTTTCCTCACATCTCTGCTATAATGTGGTTAGATTCACGAGGCAGCTATCAAATGAAGATCTAAAAACTGAGATATTAGAGACATCCATTATCCTTTCGAATAGCCCATAGAATATCATGCATCTTCGAAAGGTCGTCGGTGCATTACACAGTCCAAAGGACGTGCAACTATAGGCAAATATGCCGTAAAGGCATGTGAATACGAACCTATGTTGATCGTGCGATGAGGATTTAGTTATAAATAGATTAACCATTAAGAAAATAATAAAACTCATACCGAACTAACCTATCGAGCATCTGATCAATGAACGATAATGGGAAGTGGTCTTTTCAAGTAGCTATGTTAAGCAGTCTATAGTCGATGCACATCCTCCAACCCGTCACTGATCTCATGGCTACCTCCACTCCAGCTTCATTCTTCACGATCGTGGTGCTACATTTCTTTGCTACACCTGGGTAGAACTCACCCACTCATTATCTGAAATGTAATAAATAAAACCTGCTTCCAGCAATCTGAGCACCTCCTTCTGACAACTTCTTGCATCACTGGGTTGAGTCTCCTCTGTGGTTGCACCATCCGCTTGTAGTTCTCCTCCATAAGAATGATATGCTTGCAAATGGAAAGGCTAATACACTTGATGTCAGATATGCTCCATGCAATAGTAGGCTTATACTCCTTCAAAACATCAAGTAAACGATCAAGCTGGGATTGAGAGAGAGAAGAGGATACAATTATTGTATACATCTCATTCTCACCAAGAAATGCATAGTGCAAGTGATCAGGCAACGACTTCAGCTCGGGCTTCGGGGCGTCTCTCTTGGGTGTGGGGCCATCTCCTTTGCCTTCTCCTCCTCTTCTTTGCTCTTCAACTGCATGTAATTCATCGATTCTCTATCCCCCATTTTCTGCAAATAATCAAGAGAAATCATTGCATCCAACTATCCACCACACGCGTCATATGGATCATAAATCGAATAAACTGAGTGTTGGACAACACAATCGACAATGTCCGTGTGCAACATGTGAGAATAAGAAATAAGAGTGAGCGAAGTTACCTAATTACACTCCTCGGAGAAAGTCTCAAAATCCTCATGATGTTTCATCGCTTTGTAGATGGAGAAGGTGATCTTCTCCTTGTCGACGTACAGTGTGAGCCTCTTTTCTCACGTCAATGAGAGCATCTCCAGTGGCAAAAATGGTCTCCCCAAGATGAGAGGGATATTTCCATCCTCCTCCATATCCAGAACAATGAAGTCAACCAGGATGAATTGATTTACCTTGACGAGTACATCCTCCACGATCCCCTTCAGAAATGTCATGAACTGGTCGAACATCTACAGCATGATGGTGGTCTGCTTGATCGTTCCAATCTCCAGCTTCCTAAAGATTGACAAGGGAATCAAAATGATGCTGGATCCAGAATCACATAAGACCTTGTTGAAGATCTTACCACCTATCACCCAGGCTATAGGAAAGCAGGCTGGATCTTGCCGCTTCGGAGGCATCTTATTTTGTATGATGGCGCTATATACCTCAAACAGATTTATCATTTCAAAACTCCCAAATCGCTTTTTCTGCATCACCATGTCCTTCAAAAATATAATGTAGCCCGACATTTCTTGAAGTGCTTCCAAAAGAGGACGATTAATGTGGATCTTCTTCATGTGCTCCAAGAAACGTTCGAACCTTGCATCATACTTCTGTTCGGCGAGATGCTAGGGAGAAAAATGTCTTGGGGGAGTTCGCTATCTGCTACTAGTATACCGCCATCTACTTTTTCTAAAGGTGTTGGAACTTCAGGTTCCTTCTCGGGGGCCTTATCAATTGCTCCATCTCTTGATGAACTCGGTGTCGTAGGCCCCTGCAACTACTTCCCACTCCGGTAGTGATTGCATCGCACTAATCATTTGGGTTGACCACAATGTTGCTTGGAAAATACCCCGATTTATGTTGTTTGCACAGTTGGTTAACCACTTAAGATATTTTCTTCTGCACTTCTTTGAAACCTCCTCGCAATGCAGCGATGTCTCCTTCGATTTTCTGGTTTTTTGTGTGGGATGATGCCATGAACTGCTGAAGTATGATGCACATATCAACATATGATGATTACTCCATGAAAAGTCCGAATGATTTCTATTATTCTGATAATAGCCTGCCTGTGATTGCTGTTGAAAACCACGATTGAACTACTTCTGGCCCACATCATTATAAGGCCTCTGGTTCATGTAGTTCAGATCCTTATTCTCATTCGACTCATCAGTTGCTCTCATGCCGGCCACCCCCTGCTACAACTACCTTATATTCTGCTCCTCTACCATCGTCCCTCTATCTCTGATTGTTGTGCCAACCTGATTTGCTCATAACGAATGAGTCCAGAAGCTTCTTGCCCTTTTCGGCACTATCCTCACAAATTTGACCTTTGCTTGAAGGTCGAGTTGCTCTTCATAAATCTGGCATTTTCCAAGCATCCACGATCTCTGGATAGAGTTGAATGTGCTCATTGGCATCCTCCCTAGGTAGTCCCCTGTATTCTAGCTTCTCCAACTACTTTGAGATGGTCGAGCTCACTTCAAATTGTGGGACATCGATGGGAGACCACAACCCGCGAGTACTCTTCTTTGACGGATAGAACATGGCATCAATAGGATCCTCATCGGAGTCATCATTAGAATCATCTAAATCCTCGTCGGAGTCGGATTCATTGTCTGAATCATCTTCATAAAAAGAATCACTGGGTGATGGTGGGGATGTTGGATGGTGTTCCTGCCTCAGACTTTTCCCACGATTCACCATTTTTTATGGGCAGCGAGGTCTGGTCCAATATTTCTATCCGAAGCTCCACGCTTCTGTCTGGTGTGAATCTGTTCTGGTTCTGGCAGTTTTCTCAAATCTGTACTTCCTTGTTGAATGCTGGCGGTGTGGTCAAACCTCCAAACTTAGGGAACCCTTTGTCAAAGTCCGGTTCAGAAACTTTCCCTTTTCCACTTGCTGCCGCCATTTTTACCTGCTTTGCGGCCTGTTGCTGCTCAAACAACTAATATCTGGGTCGCTGGATCTCCTCATCCCTTCCTCGAAGCGTTTGATGCGATTTCTCACTCTCCCGCTATCTCGCAACCCTTTCATCTTCTACCACCTCTCTAGTTTGTTCACTGTCTACCTTGAACCGTTCAAAGGCATTGATCACCTGTTCTTTCTACGGCTTATCCAACTGCTCGAGAGCTTGTTCCACTGAGCTAGCAATTGCTGGGTTGGTTGGCCTGTGTTCTTTGGAGCTGCCAAAATTGCTACCAGCCCCAGACCTTGTCAACACGATTTTTAAAAAAAATTGTAATACTCAACAAAAAAAAAGAAAAAAAGAAAAGAAGTCTAAGCAGATAGCTATAGATATTAGAAATACTATAATCATCAAAGTATAACAACCCCTGACAACGATGCCAAAAATTTGATAGCAGTAAAGTGTACAACCAAATTTTAATTATTGAATCCGTTGGTTACTTATGGAGTTCAATTAGTCTACAGTATAGCTTAGAGTTCAACAACTGCCTTAGATAAGTTTTCAGATTCAATTTGCTTTAACTAATCTAAATTATCTAACACAAAAACTAAATGGAAATAAATCACTTAAATAAGTTTTTAAAACTACAAAATACAAACATCAGATTTCAGGCAATCTACTCCTACAATTATCCAATTGATTTAACAAAGCCAATTTAATCTAATTTAATGACATCACATGTGAAGCATCAGTTAAGTTATTCTGAGTCGTCCTTGTTCGGGCACGATAAAATATGGAAATAGAATTGTATTTAAATCCTGGCTTGAGCATCTAACCAATTCTACTCTTCATAAGACCTACGAATTCACACTCCTAGGTAGTTAATTCCTGTATCGGGTGATTAACAAATCCTATTCTCAGTTCACGCTTCCCTATTCCTTAATTTGTCCTTGGTCCGATATAAATCTTAGAACAATGATGCAGAAAGTGGTTCAGGCAATATAAATACACTTTGCCACATTTCACCTATTTTTCACCCAAAAGCTCAAGAAACACAATTAAATGCACCTGAACCCCAAAATATACAAAATGATACAAAACAACTTGATAAGTGGGTTTTTTCTTAGTTTTTTCTTTGGAAAATGGTTCTTAAAGGTGCCTTACTCGCCATGCACCAATGGGGTGGATGCATGCCGCCCTTCCTCTCGCCATCTATGATTACGCCAAGATGGATGTTCCGTCTATTAATGGGTGGCGATATCTTTTCCGTTTGAATAAGGTTACTGGCAGTGCTACTACTGCATAGTTTCATAGATAGGGATAAGCAACAGCCCCCGCTGGTAGAGAAAATGCCCTCCAATAGTTCTGGGTGGAGGCATTTGTATATTTTCATCCAGACCCCTCCAACAAATCTGACCCTTCACGACGAATTCGGCGAAATTGGCCATAATTTTAGCTTACTCTGTCTTGGTTTCTGTTTCTTACATTTTTCGATTGCTCTGTCTGATTATTGACTGGCATTGTGTTTTGCAGGACTTTACTGTCTCGAGCTCACCGAGGATGAACTCCGCAGGGTGAGCAACACCAGTGGTCTAAACAACTTAATCCTCAGCTCAACATCCTCACAACTCCACAGCTCTGAACCTGCACATTTAGAAAGATATGCAGGGCGTAAGTACATAAGCACCCGGTGGACAAATTGCTGAAAAGTTACAAACATAAAAGCATTTTGTGTTGCCTACTCACCTGGCAGAATGTGGGGGTTTTAGTTGAAAAGATCCAACGAACGCTAAAACAGTTTTAAGTACGTGTACGTTTGTTAGATTTAAGTATACGTAAAGCTAACTTTGTTTATGTTGTTTACAAAA
>AYJT01011792.1:0-20510 GCA_001278415.1 Ocimum tenuiflorum | reverse complement strand
GATAGAGGGGTAGGTCAGTATCGGTTCTTTGGTGAAATTAATCTGATTAATAAATTAGTTTATGTCTTTGGGCTTAGACATGGAGAAATTAATTTATTGATAGGCCCACTCTATTTTCTTGTAATTGGTCCATGGGTTGGCCCAATAGCCTTTTATCCAAGGATTCCTAGGCCTAGTAGGAAAAGGCCTCCTAAGTCCTCTATAAATGTGGGTTTGTGATTAAGAATCAGAACACAATTCATGTGACAAAATCACGGAAACCATAGAGGTCTCATAGTGGGCGACGCCTACAGGGTAGGATTCCGGACTTGGAGATTTCACGATCAGTCACCACCGGACTATGTGAAATCAGGCAGGGGATACAACTAAGAATCCAATTCTGGAGTCAACCTCTACATCCATAGACGATATTTGCACCAAATTCACAGGTAACAATTCCGCAACTCCCGCGTGATGCATTTACAATTTCTAGAAGCATGTTAGGCAAAATTTGATGTATGATAAGTTATGGTATCTGAAATCCAGTCCAGGAAAAACAAATCGAAATTCAGTTTTCATATTCCTACAATGTTATCAAATTATGTTATCTATTTTCTAATATAACCAACTAGGGGGTAGGCCTCCTCAGTCTAGTCGTTGTGCGCAAACACCTAGCAAAACCTTACGAGTGTGAATGCCACGAGTACATCATTCAAAAAGATTAATAATTTCACCAACTTCATTATCATCCATCATCATCACCATTCAATCATTTGTCTCCTAACAACTCCCAAGTAATATCATACAAGTTGGAGAAAAATAAGCATGCAAAATCATCCATAGGCAATCACATTTGTTGGCAAACATAATTTGTGGATTTTCAGAAAGGCAAAACACATTGAGTTCATAAATTTTAGTTTTGAAAGCCCACCTCACTTCCTTAGCAGTTCTTTAGCGTTGTTTGGTTGAGCACGATCGTTCGTGCTGTCGATATAACGATCACCTTCAAGAAGATCACTATGTGAGGACTTCATTTCTTATTTCATCATCAGAAATGGAAATCGTCGGCATTAATCTCATCTAGTAAATCTTTAAATCTTAAGTTATTACATAACTATGTAAATCTATATTCACTGGGTTGGAGTGGAGACTAAGTTTCTAGACATAGAATAACATGGTAAGAAATTTAGGGTACTAAAATACAACTGGTGTTTTGGTATAGTAACCGAGTACTTATTCTCATCTGGGTTTGAGTTTAGGATCAATGAGTATTGGGGTCACTAGGTACGAACGCAGTCGAAAAGGAGAATATGATAAAGAGATTTGATCGGTAATGTGTAGGTGATGAAAGATTGAAGGTTCCCAATCAGTAGGATGGTAAGACATAAACTATGATTCATAATTGATTCCCAGTTTAGAGATTTTCACATATCACAATAAGGGTTTCAAGTTTATGGAACGTAAGGTTGGGTTGTGTGTGGAACAAGTAATAGTTTAATAAAGAAGTACTAAATAGAATAAGGATAAGGGCATGGGATATAAAACAAACGAATGGAGGTGTGTGATTGGGTACGATTGGATGGATTGGAGTACTATACATCGGATACAATTTGATAGATCGGGTCATGATTGGATAGATCGGGTACGAGTGGATAGATCTGATCATGATTGGATCGATCCAGAATGATTGGACCAATCCAAACATGATCAGACCGATCCAAATATGATTGGACCGATCAGAGTACGACCGGCTGATCCAGTTACGATTGGTCCCATCATCTCCGATCCTCAAGTAAAAAGTTAAGGTTCTAAGTTTCTGGGTTTAGGATGAAGATCGGAAGGATCACGGATGAAGATCGGAGGGATCTTCATCTACGATCAAAAAGATCCGTTGCGATCGCACCGATCTTCAGCTATGATCAGACCAATCCGATTACGATCGAATCGATCTGTTGGGTTATTTTGCTCTCGGGAAAATTTTGATTTTCATCAAGGCCAAATTTCTCAATGAAGGCATCAATAGGCTTTAAATAATCAAACTAAGGGCCCTAGGTGGTTAAAAACTACATTCAATCATTATAAGACATCAAATCGAGAAACATGAAAAACTAGGCTTTTGGGTTTAAAGCTCCAAATCATCAAAGAATGGAATACTAAGCTTGGAAATGATATTAGCATGAATAAACAAGCATCATAACATGATTTCTAACATGGGATCATCATGATTTTCAAAATTTGAAGAAGGGAGATTAGGATTTCACCTTGAGAAGAGTATAAATTAGATTTGTGATGATGGCTAGTAGTCCCGTCAATCTTCCCCTTTCGATTTGATATTTCCATGGTTTGTGGCTTAATAAATTTTCTAAGTGTTGGTCGAGAATCGAAAATGCAAGAGCTCCGCTACAAAATTTGGGAGGAGAATGAAGAGGGGAAACCTCATATTTATAGAGGAGGGGTGGAGGATGAAGACAAAATTGATGACATCAGTGGAGCTACTCCTTGGTCTCCAACCCTAATGCGACGTATTTTCGAGATCTCATTTTTTATTTGATTGAACAAGGTTTGTTGTAATTGTTCTATAATTTTGATTTACTGATATCTCAGGTTCTTACCTGTTTTGTAGGTCATGACATCATCATTCGACTATTTCCCAAGAAGACTTCTAGTTGCGATAACTTTTGATATACTTGTTCGATTTTAGATTCATAACCACTTCAGGATTCTCATGACATTACATATTATTATTAATCACAAAATATGAAATATGAACCCTTTAAAATAAATCTTATTTTACACCAGTTGATTTAACGGTTTCTGACTATTAACCCGGTAATATTTTTTAGGCGTGTTACAATCTACCCATCTTATAAAAATTTTTTGCTCGAAATTTTCTAGGTTAATAAGAATATCTCTAGAATTTTCTTTGTATAATTTTCATGTAATCTCTTTGCTCCATTGTGCGTTCTCATATTCTTAACGAGAGGTATGGCTTACTCGCAACCCTAGGACTCTTAGGTTGAGTACCGTTTCTGTAGTTTCGTTTTGATGTAGTTAGGTGTTAGAATAATATTCCTTATTAGATGAAGCGGTTGGCCTAGAATACGTACTTCCTTGATCTGATCCACATGTCGCATTTGCTCTAAAAGTTTGGTAGCAAGTCGATATATAAGAGATAGTTCCATTTTCTTAGAAATTTTCATGCAATTCGGGGGATTTCATCTTCCTATAGTTTCGAGCATGACAACCTCCCTTTTACGATGGCGCTATCGGCCACCTCCTTTCCTATTTTTGGTTTAACTCGGGTCACTTGTCTGCGTATGTCCATAGGTTGGTATGAACTTTTCAAGCAATGCAGAAATCCACACTTGTTCTGTAATTGTCTTCATATGTACTATCCCAATTGCTGCTCGATAGTTTTCGTTGGTTACGAGGTTAATAATTGTAAAAATCTAGTTTTTGTTCGTCATCTCATTCCAGCGCAATTGTTCGTAGTATTTTTCTAGGATTTGGATCGTCCATTCATATTTGTCTATTTGTTTTAGGGGAAAAGTGATTGTGCTGAAACTCGAATGGTTCCTCATTCTCTATCTTACGGTTGTCCACTATTTTGGAGTAAACTTGGCATCTTGACTTGGGATTATAGTCATTTACACTTTGCACATTTGTACGATCTCTCCGATATAACTCTAGAAGTGGTCGTGCTCTTAGGCGGACTTTATTGGTAGAAAATATGCGCTTTTGATGAGTCGATCAACTCTAACTCACTTTGGTTTAGTACCGTAAGATGACTCTAGTATTCTTGTGACAACATTCTTTATAATAGGGTCATGTTTCCATTCTAGGATTGCAAGTGGTTGTTGTTTTCAGTTCGAGTGTCGATTAGATGTTTCCAATTATCGGTTCACCTAACATTGTTCTTCTTACAACTTCATGTATTTTTCTTTGATCTCGTATCTCGATTTGTCATCGTTAGATAGGCAAAATCATTGTTCATAGGTCAAATATTATCGATCATCTCGTAATATTGTTTGGTTAAGCTCATTCTGAAATCAAGTCTCATCTCTTCTAACCTTCTTGTCTGTTCTTCGTATTACAACGATTGTTGACCTTAAATCTAAAATGATCATTAATGTTAGTAGGAACTGGTGGCAATTTGATAGCCTATCACCTCTAGCTGCAAGCTCTTGGGTTTTTCAATCAGGCTTTCTTCATGGTTAAGGGTGCATGTGCCGTCGAATCTAATGTGCGATTCCACACAACTCCCATGACGTTATCCTTTCTGGGTGATAGTGTATGAACAATTCATACTTCTTATTTGACTTTAATTATCATTTCTACCTCGTGCTCTGATCCTACTATACAAATAATGATTTGCAGTTCCTGGGATTTGCCTATATACGTATGTGTATATAGTGCGCATCATACTCTAAAAGATTGTATCTCCGACTGTCCCAAGCATAGACTATTGCTACTTGTTTGTGTCGATAATTCTACTCATATGGTCTTAGTTGTTGCGATGCATAAGTTATCGCCTTCTCGTTCTTTAAAAGTACGTATTCGAGTTCATCCGTGAAAGCGTCACCATACGTTCTACAGTCTTTTGTAGCTTTCAGAATTATCTATAATTGGGGTCGTAGTAAACTCTCCTTAAATCTCCAAGCATAACTTAGAGTCTATCATTCATTAATCTTGTCGTAAGAGTTGCATCACCGACCTTGTTATCTTGGGAGAACCTCGATGAAGTGTTGATGGTAGTCTGCTTATCTTAAGAGACACTTGATCTTGTTCAATGCTATCGGCATAACTTATTCTTTCACACTTAATACTCTTGGGGGCCATTTGACTATCCTTGGTCGAGGCAATATGTCGATTTAAGGGAATCTCGGTTCTATTTCTTTATTCTAATGTACGATTTTGGAATCCGTATTTCCGCTCGAGGTGTAGTTGCTATAAATCCTGGGGCGTGCTTCCACAGGGCTTAGTTCTAAGTTTGGTACGAACGCTTTCAACATAAGATATGCAATACTCTATCTTCAATTAATGCTATGATGGGTAAATTCTGAAATTGAATCGTATGTGCTAGATTGTCTTGCTCAATGCCTTATAGCATCTGCATCTTGTTTCCCAGTCTTAGGTTTAGTGCATACACTCTTTCTAAACTATGTTATTTTCATCTGATTGGGATTCTTGAGATGGGTATGGCGGTATCGGTTGAACATTTATAGTGTCACGCCTCGATTTTCACCCTTTGTGAAAACAACGATCTGTGACGTGATCCTACCGAGTGATAACTCGATATAAGGGAAGAACATAATCCAAGTAACAACAAATAGAAGAATATATGACAAGAGATATTTAGGAATGAATTAAGACATTATCAGTCAAGTTCATAATCAAAAGAGATAGAGTTTGAGGTTTCCAGAGTATCATCAGGATCAATTACAAACCAATTCATAAGTTTCATCGTAATAGCAATGCAGTGGAAAGTTTACGGATGAGTCTATACATATGACGATGTATAACTCGACACTCATATGACCCAATCGAATTCATATGCTCAAAACTGTCTCTAACCACATTGCTCCTCAATCTGCACATTTAGAATGATATGTAGAGCTAAGTACACCAATGGACTCATTGAACACAGTGCCAAAATCATACATACATAAAACATGAATGGAGAGCTTGTTCAATCGAGCAGATCATTAGAATTTTATTTCAAAATGACTGCTCATGACCGTAAAAACCATTTTATTCAATTGAGCACATAATAACCATGCTATCTGTCATTCAATCATCAACCATTCAAAGACCGACTAGGGGTAGGCCTCCCACACTAGCCTTTGTGCGCAAATCACGGTAAGCCTTAGGCTAGTGTGATCGACCAGCACAATATATCATATCATCACCGATCATCAACCACCATCATCAACCAATATCATTATCATCAATAGCATCAAATCATCACAACACTTCCAGTATTATATTACTGGTGAGAGGACAGACAGTCATGCAAAACATTCAGACATTCGGGCTCGGGTCGGGGTCGATGCCCCAGAATCGACGATCGTCAATTCACTTCATCAAGCTTGGGTCCCCGAGGCTCAGCTCGACAGGCTCAACCCTTGCCAAGGTATGCTCGAGCACCCTCAGTCTCGATGGGTCAGAGCCGTCGGGTGTCGATTCACTTTGTCGAGCTCGAATCGCCAAGATTGGCTCGACGGGCTCAACCATTGCCGAGGGATGCTCGAGCACCCTCGATCTCGACGTGTCGAAGCCGTCGGGTGTCGGCTACCCTGCCAGCGACCTGAGGCCTTCCCAGCCTAGGTCTGGGTGGCGGTTCTGAGCTGGCAATCGGCGGCTCGATGTCGTCGATCAAAGACCTTTTTATCTCATCCGAACTTGTCTTTTTCGACTTTTTTGTACATCAATTCAATCCCAACAATTTTGATCAAACCACGCAACTTTTATTTTTTAATTCCTTATCGTACATGCTCCTTATTGCATTAATAATTTAATGAATTTCAAATATTTAACATGCTTCCTCCAAAATCCTAATATCATGCTTATAAGTTCATAAATGACCACAACATGCTAGAGTTCTTATTTCAAGTCATTCATCAAGAATGTCAGTTTCCACTTCCGAACATATCTCAAATTGTTTGCTCAACATCGTATTCTTCCTATCATGCTTCACAAGGGTTTATTATTGCTAAGGTCAAGAATCTTACCTTACACCTTGATATGGTGGTTAGAGGTTGATCCTTCCTCCTTTCTTCCACCCTTGCAAGATCCCTCCTTGATGGTTGGTTTGTGCACAAGGTCCTCCCCCTTAGATTTCCTCCTCTCCAATATCTCTCGATCTCTCTCTCTCTCTTTTTCTCTCTATTTTCTCTCTCTAAAGTTGGTAGAGCAAGAGTGTGGCCTTTGTTTTTGGGTGTTGAAAATGGGAGCCCGACACACTTATTTATAGGTGGCTAGTGTGTGTTTTGGGTGTAGTGTGTGTGTAGAGAGGGGTCATACTTGTATAAATACTTCTCATGTATTTGTATAGCTTGGGGTTGGGTGTACAATCATAGATATATGATACACTTTTGTGTGTGCATGTGGATATGAAGAAAGTTGGCAATACATGTGTATGTGTGTGGTGTGTGTCGAGTGTATGTGTATAATGTGTGTATTGGGTGTATTTGGCATGATGTTGGGGTATATGGAGCATATACACATGTGTGCATATAGATGAAGATGATTTGAAGGGTATTAAATGAGGTGTTGGGAATGAAGAAACATTAATTACCTAGGACTAGGTTTTCTTGATTTAAGGGATTTTGGTGGCTAATCACTCATCACATCACATCATCTCACTTTATCAGATATAATTTGCATTGTGTTTTTTATCTGGATAGTGCACGGATTTTATCTGTCTTTCGGGACGTCTAACGTGCACCTGATTATATTGCTCTCAACACTAAATTCCCGATTTTCTACTCATGCACGATACTACCATCGTCACGATGGGTTGGAATTACAAGTCTTCTGGATTTTTTCTCGATCTCTGAATATCTACTACAGTAACCTAGGGAATTATTCTCTAACAATTCCCTATCTCTAAATTTTCATAAACCATGCGGAAATTATTAATCGAGCCGTGATTGTAAGTGGAATTTATCGATGATGAATCGTAATCAAATAGGGTAAGATGGAAATATTTATAAAATTCGGTCTTTTTGCATGTTCACCGAGATTTCGACTGAAAAAATGTGGGGCGTTAATAGGAGTGGCAATTCGTGTGTGTTGGGTCGATATCGTGTTGACCTGTTAGTGACACGACCTAGTAAGACCCAACACAAACACGACCTATTAATGATATGGTCGACACGAACATGAAACGATCTGTTAAGCCCTAAACATTAACACGACACGAAACTGGCACAAACACAATATGATCTGTTAAGAACCTGATCCAAAAAAATACGATAACATGAAATCGACACGAACACGACACAAAAATGATCTATCAATAGTGTGATCTGATAAGAATTTGATAAATAAAATAAAATATAAATATTTTTATTAAGTTTTTAACGGGTAACACGAACACGAACACAATTTGTTTAACGGAACACGAACACGACACGAAATTTTGGTGTCCTTAACGGATCAACATGATAGTGATAAAATCCCATTAAGCCTCAACACTAACCCATTAATATTGTGTTGGTTTATCGTGTCGTGTCAAAATTTGACGCCCTAGGCGTTACATCCTCCCCACCTTGTAAAAATTCGTCCTGAGATTTGCAAAAAAAATAATTTGAGATATTTTTCTTCCATCGCATCCTCAAGTCCCCACGTGGCTGCTTTGACTCTATATTGTTTCCACGTAACTTTTACTAAAGGAATCGTCTTATTCCTTAGTTGTCGTTCCCTTTTGTCCAGAATTGCTTCTAGTTGCTCCTTGTATTTCAACTCAGAGTCTATGAAAACATCGTTCAGTTGTATCACATGTCCTGGGTCGTAAATTTACTTGCGTAATTGTGATATATGAAAAACATTGTGCACATTACCTAAAGCTGGTGACAGAGCCTAACAGTAAACCACTGACCCTGCTTTTTCCAAAATCTCATAGGGTCCAACAAAGCGAGGTCTTAGCTTGCCTTTAGCTTCAAACCTAACTTTCCCTTTTTGAAGGGGATACTTTCAAAAACACCTTATCTCCAACATCAAAATGTCGTTCGGTGCGTCTATTATCTGCATAAAACTTCTCAAAGTCCTGTGCTTCCTTGATTCTCATATGAATCTACTGAACTGTTTCAATCATTTCACCCACTGCTTCTGGTCCTAAAATTTTCCTTTCACCAACTTCATCCAACAAAGTGGAGATCGGTATTTTTGTCCATATAATGCCTCATAAGGCGTCATCCTAATGGTTACCTAAAATCTGTTATTATATGCGAACTCCACTAACGGTAAATGGGTTCCCACTTTACTCCTCAGTCTATCACGGTTGTTCGTAACATATCCTCAAGCGTTTGAATTGTATGTTTGATTGTCCATATGTTTTGTGGATGGAACGCAGTGCTAATATTTAACTTGGTACCCATTTCCCATTGTAGACTGGTCCAAAATTTTGAGGTGAACTTCGTTCTCAATTTAACGTGATAGACACGGGCACTCCATGCAACCTACAATTTATTAACCGTATAACTGAGCCAACTTATCGGATCTATCGGTGATCTTGATGGGTATAAAGTGAGCACTTTTAGTAAGACGGTCTACAATTACCCATATCGTGTTTTCACGTTGTGACTTAGGTAACCCAGTTATAAAAAATCCATGGTGATGTGATCCCATATCCACTTGGGGATTTCCGAGGGTTGTAGCTTTTCATATGGTCTTTGATACAATGCCTTCACTTGCTGGCATGCCAAGCATCGCTCTACAAAGGTTGCTACATCCTTCTTCATCCCGTCCCACCAAAAGTTTCTTTTCAAATCTTGGTACATCTTTGGTAAATCATCTCTCCTTTGAGCCACAATGATTTGCTTTCGCTAATTTGGGGTGATCACCAGATACTATAATGATATATTTGGTCTCAGGTGGAATTACCACTTCCAACCCCATTCTCTCAAATTCTGTTATCAGCTCACTTTTGTAAGTAAGTAGGGCATAAGCCTTAGGCTTAATCTTGCGGCTCAGCGCATCGGGAACTTCTAATCTCATTAGGAGTTGTAGGAGATTTCCACTTGCTTATAGCTTGGACTTTTTCTGGATCAACTTTGATCCCTTCAGCAGACACTATATATCCTAAAAAGATAACCTCCTTAGGCAAAACTCGCATTTACTGAATTTGGCATAGAGCTTCTCTACCCTTAAGGTCTCAAGAACTATCATCGAGTGGCTATCATGTTCACTTTCTTCCTTAGAATATATGAGAATATCATCTATGAAGACTAACACAAAATTGTCTAAATAAGGGTGGAACATTCGGTTCATCAAGTCCATGAAGGCTGCAAGAGTATTTGTGAGTCCAAAAGCCATCACTACAAACTCATAATGACCACAGCTAGTCCTGAAAGCAGTCTTGGCGACATCTTTCTTTTTTTATCTTTAATTGGTGGAAACCAGATCGGAGATCAATCTTGGAGAATACACTAGCACCCCTTAGTTGATCGAAGAGGTCATTGATCATTGAGAGTGGATATTTACTCTTTAGGATGACCTTATTTAGTTCTTGATAATCGATGCATATACGCATTAATCCATCTTTCTTCTTCTCAAATATGACTGGAGCTCCCCAATGGGCCATTCTGTAGGGTGCTTTTGAGATCAGTACAGCTCCTGGTTCTAATTCTAACTGTCGATCTGGTGATAAACTTGGAGGTTTTTGGGAAATACATCCGTATTTTCCCTTACCACTGCTACATCTTTGATTTTCTTCTCATTAAATCCTTCACTATTTAAGTATACAAGGAATGCTTGATTCCCTTTCGTTCGTACAAGTCTGCGTACTTGTATAGAAAATATTATGAGCATTTTTCGTTCTCTCATATACCCATAGAAACTAGAAGGTTCTTAACCGGGTCAGTTGAAGGTAAATTTTCTATCCTTGTAACATATCGTTGAAGGTAAATTTTCTATCCTTGTAACATATCGTTGCGAGGTTCTCAGCTAACCAATTCATTCCAAGGATTATATCTACATCATTCATCTTCATCTCATGAAGATTATTTCCTATTACGCTCAATGAACCTATTTCCAATTCTATGTTCGAGCAATTATGCGTAGTGGTCATCACTTCTACATTTGTTCTGACTTATCAGGCCTCAAACCTGTCATCTCTACGCATGTTTCGGAAATGAATGAATGTGATCCACTAGTGTCAAACAAAACAATAATAGGTTTTCAAGAGATTTTTCCAATACCAGACAACTTTCTTTGATTTGTAGCTTGGGGCCCTAGCCCTTCATCTTGCTGCACTTGACTAATTGCATATGCCCTAGCTTGTTGGTGCTACGGCAGGTGGTACAGCTGCTGTGGTTGTGGTTGTTGTCGGGGAATATTCCTTCCTTCATATTGTAGTCGAGCCCAAATAGCCCTCAATTTGGTCATTCAAGCCTTGGTGTCCTTGGCCAATTCCATGATTCCTTGCCCCACATTGAGAGGTAAAATGTTGTTGTCGACCACAATTAAAACAGTTATTGGTAACAGTAGGCCACTCATCCTGATGTCCACGACCGCATCTCCCACATTTTCTATTATTTTGTTCTCCTTGCATCATTCTGGCTGGTTGGAAGTTTCTCTGCCACCCAACACTAACATTTCCCACAACAGGGGGTAGCAAGAGTCTTTATTAATGAGGTTGGGATGTTTGCCATTGCCTTGGCTGATTGGGACGATTTCACTTCTGTCTCCTCGAATTATTCTCCTACTTTCTTTTCTTACCCTGACTAGACTGCCTAGATGGTAGCAGGCGTCCCTCAAGCAAGGTTGCCTCAATACCTAAAGTTCTGTTTAGCGCATCTTTATAGGTCAAATCTCCATGACTTGCCAAAGCAATTCTAATTTCTGATCACAATCCTACACAGAATCTTCTTGCTTTCTTCTCATCTGTCTCAACTTGTTCAAGTGTGTAACATAACAAGTCACAAAAGAGTCTATCATGCTCTATTACTAAAGACCTTCATTGTCGAAGATTATAGAATTCAGATTCCTTCTTGAGATTGTAATTTAGTGGCACAAACTTAACATACAGTTCTTATTTGAACTCTTCCCATGTAAACTGCTCCATTCGCTCAAGCGTCAGTTTCTTATGAATTGATTCCCACAAAAAATCTGCTTAGTAATTCAGTTGGTAGGAAACACATGCAATATTTTCTTGATCAATGCATTCTAGGAATTTTAAAATCTTTTCCATAGATCTAACCCATGCCTCAGCCTTTGTTGGGTCTCCAGTCCCATCATAAGTGGGTGAGTTATTTCTCGTAAATATTTCATTAATCCTTCTAGGTGATGGGGGTGGTTCAGGTCTTACTTTCTCTTCAAGAGGTAGATCATTTCTTTCTTCATTCTCATTATGATTGCAGTTGGAACGATTACACCTCGGTGGCATTCTAGAAAAATATTTATTTGTTCGTGTCGTCCATAATAGACAAAATCTCATAAATAGCTTTATAGCAAGGGACATAATTCCCAAAACATAATTTCATATATATATATACTCAAAGTCATACAACATGCCTTAAAAGGCTCAAAATACATAATCATAAACTAGAAATTAGCATATATGACATTTTACTGTCATTAATTGCAGGCTACCCATATTGGATTTTCGTTACCGCTAAAGATCAACTACATTAGCTCGACTAGCTAAGTTTACAACTTCAACAGCCCAATCAGTCGCCTTCACCTAGAAAGGTGTCAATGTCCATGTTAATAGTACTCTGATCGCTATCAGAGTCCTTACCGCTTCCCTAGTCCGAATCCGAATTATGCTCAACTACATTAGCTCGACTAGCTAAGTTTACAACTTCAACGACGCAGTCAGTCGCCTTCACCTAAAAAGGTGTCAATGTCCATGGTAATAGTACTCTGATCACTATCAGTGTCCTTACCACTTCCCAGTCCAAATCCCAATTATGCTTCCAATGGGGCTCTTCATCCTCATACTCTTCAGGGTCTTCCTCCTCATACTCTTCGGGGTCTTCCTCTGGATCCACATCCTTGACCTCTTCTGGGTCCTCATTATCGACCTCATCTGGGTCCTCATCATCGAACTCTCTATACTACCAGGCCTGTGAGGGAACGACCTCAATGACTCGTCCACTATTAGGGGTAGTTCAAACTCAGGCATTGCATATGCCTCCTCATCACCCATGATATTTGTCGGTGCCTCAATTTTCTACTCATTCCCAGTATCCAAAGGCTCTGGCTTAACTTTCACAATGATATCCTCATCTTCAGAGTCGATTTTAACCCAGATCTCATGGTTGGTTTGCTGCTGATTTCCATGAGGGTCCTCTTTTGTGTCGGAGTGCTTAATGGCTCTAGACATGGATCCATACATAAGTAAGGCTGACTCTACCTCGTACTCGTCATGAACCCATGTAAATTAAGGAGGAGTGTCTCCTAAGGTAGTCTCGAGGGCCCTGCCTCGTCATAATGAGGTAGTGGAGGAATCTGGGTCGGTGGTTCCACAAGGGCTACAAATACCATCTATCTCAATTGAAGCTTCAACTATTGCTT
This sequence comes from Ocimum tenuiflorum, assembly GCA_001278415.1. Taxonomy (NCBI): domain Eukaryota; kingdom Viridiplantae; phylum Streptophyta; class Magnoliopsida; order Lamiales; family Lamiaceae; genus Ocimum; species Ocimum tenuiflorum. Next base: position 7,289 of record AYJT01011792.1, on the reverse strand, counting down.
TCAGCGAGGTATCATAATCTGGCATTGGTAGGTAAGGCCTATTTGGTGGAAGCCTCATATCCATTCATCAAATGCATAGTAAAACCTGCCACATTTCCTATTAGATCTGGCACACCAGGTGCCTGAAACAAGTAGCTGATCGCTATCTCCCTAGCCATCCTTGCCAAATTGGTAGCAACAGTCCAATAAGCCGAATCACTCCCTCAGCTGCAGATATCCCAAAAACAAAAAACTCCGTCCAATAGAAAACACCGGCTCTTAAACTCAGCCATGTCGTACCCTGTGTATTGCTGACCTGTAGGTCCCGATACACTGTTCTCCAGTAGCATCGGCCAGTAGTCTCTTCCTTGTAGTGAATGTCTTTCGTGTCATTTATGACAAGATCAATATCACTCAGAGGTAATGCTATGGGTAGTCACTAGATAATAGGGCAAGATCGGGCAACATCAGCTAGCATAATAACTCATAACTGATAATCTCGTAATTCCCATATCAAAATATTTATGTATATTTATACAAGAAAAATTTTCTATACGCTATCATAAATTTCGTATAAAATGTAACTCCAAGGTTACGTAAATTCTTAAAACTATCGCAATCTTCTATGCATCCTTCCTTGATCGTACGTCGTCACGCATTCGTTAAGTTCCCATTTCGTATAGCACTCCAACGAGCAGTCACGTTTAGCCTTACGCTACTAGCGCATAAAATTGCATCCTCAGGTGTATACCAGGGACATCCATCCTAGGGGGTGTTGTTGAAAATCTCATTCTCGTGTTGTTAAAGTTCGACTAAAAGTTTACATCTCAACATCATAAAGTTCTATTTTGCATAATCGTCAAAGTATGAACTTCCTACTAGTTCTTGTTCAATAATTTGTTGGGATCACATTACCTAACGTCTACGTTCATCATTTCAACACATGCAAGCATATTCATTATTTCAATCACATGTAAATAAATTAAGTACTCAAAGTACGTTTGCGCATAACTCAATTTCATCATCAACTTCGAATGAAAATGTATGTATGGTACTGGTTAAATGTTTGAAAAAAAAAATCAATACTTTACTCAAAATCACTTTGAATTACTTCACACTTTAACAATTTAGGCTAACTCATTTTTCTCAAACTTATATAGCCTCATCAAATCTTTCGCAGCATTCACCAAATATTTCTGCTCACACTTTCAACAAGCTCACATGGGCGTCCCCACAGCTCGGAGGTGTTACGCAGTGCACGGAAATTACCAAACAATTCTCAATTTCAAAACATGATATTAAGTCGGCCTTGAACTAACGTTACCTGGTTAAGGCGGTGAGTTGGGACATTTGAGCATTGAAGACCTTATCAATTTAAATTTTGTGTTTCTCATCAAATCTCTAAACTCAACTCCAAAAATTTTTCAATATCAAGTTATCCTATAAGGAAAACGGCCGTACGGTAGCTTGACCTTAATGAAATTTAGGATTTAGGGACTAGGTTTAAAGAAACTAGTGGACAAAGCTAGTTTCGGACACAAAGAAGTATTTGGGTGCAGAGCGGAAACAAGTGCTCTTATACCACTATGTGATGCCTCGATTTTTACCCTTGTGAAAGCAACGGTCCGCAACGCGATCCCACCGAGCGATAATTCGATATAAGAGAAGAACACAATCCAAGCAAAAAAAAAATAAAAGAATATATGGCAAGAGGTATTTAGGAATGAATTGAGGACATTATCATTCAAGTTCATAATCAAAAGAGATAGAGTATTTGAGGTTTCCAGAGTATCATCAGGATCAATTACAAACCAATTCATAAGTTTCATCAAAATAGCAACTCAACGGAAATCTTAAGGATGATCTACACATATGACGATGTATAACTCGACACTTATATGACCCAACCGAATTAATATGCTCAAAATCATCTCTAACCTCGCTGCTCCACAACTTGCACATTTAGAAAGATATGCAGGGCCGAGTACACAGAATGAACTCAGTGGACATAGTGCCAAAATCATACTTACATAAAAACGAGAATGGAGAGCCTGTTCAATCAAGCAGATCATGAGGGTTTTATTTCAAATAACTGCTTATGACCGCAAAAACCATTTTATTCAATTGCACACACAATAACCGTGCTATCTGTCATTCAATCATCAATCATTCAAAGACCGACTAGAGATAGGCCTCCCACACTAGTCGTAGTGCGCAAATCACGGTAAGCCTTAAACGAGTGTGATCGATATATCATATCATCACCTATCATCAACCACCATCATCAATCAACATCATAATCATCAATATCATCAAATCATCAAAACTCTCCCAGTACTATATTACTGGTGACAGGAAAGATAGTCATGCAAAATATTTAGGCATCTCATTCATTTTCAATCAAGCATTTCAGTTTCAAAATAAGAAAATATTTATAGCTTGAGTTTTAGTTAGGAAAGCCCACCTCACTTCCAAACTAGTTCGGGACTTCGGGATATGCTGGCTCACGCTTCGTGTGCACTTGACGACCTTAATTCAAAATATTTCAGCATGATTAATCTCCTTCTAGGTTTTTGAACTAGAAAATAATGCGTGCTCATGCATGTTTCATCTATGTTTTATTTTCTTCGATCGACGATCGTGCTCATACTTGTTCGTCGATCATTTGATTTATTGTTCATTTATGTTTTATTATACAAGAGAAATCAAGATTTGTAAATATGGATATTAGATTGAACTATCGTTGTTCGGGGTTTGAAATAAAAGTGGGGTTTAAAACCCGGTTCGAGCTTGGGTAGATGCTCGGAAATCGACGGTGTCGGTTAACTTTGTCGACCCCAGGTGCCCAAGGCTCGGCTCCACGGGCTCGACCCATACCAAGGTATGCTTGAGCCTACTCGGTCTCAACGGGTCGGAGCCATCGGGCGTCGGTTCACTTTTTTGAGCCCAGGTCCTCAAGGCTCAGCTCGATGGGCTCGACCCTTGCTGAAGGATGCCCGGGTACCTCCTCAGTCTTGACAGGCCTTCCCAGCCCAGGTCTTGGGTGACAGTTTTGAGCCGGCAGTTAGCGGCTCGCTGCCGTCGACCCGAGACTTTTTGTCTTATCCGAACTTGTCTTTTTTGGTTTTTTCGTACATCGATTCAATCCCAACAATTTTTTATCAAACCCCACAATTTTTAACCTTAATTCCTTATTATACATGCTCCTTATTGCATTAATAACTTAACCAATTTCAAATCATTAACATGTTTCCTCCAAAATTCTAATATCATGCTTATAAGTTCATAAATGACCACAACATGCTAGGATTGTTATTTCAAGTCATTCATCAAGCATGTGAGTTTCGATTTCCCAACATATCTCAAATACCATGCTCAACATCATGTTCTTCCTATCATACTTGAACAAGGGTTTATTCTTACTAAGTTCAAGAATCCTACCTTACACCCTTGATATGGTGGTTAGAGGTTGATCCTTCCTCCTTTCTTCTACCCTTGCAAGATCCCTCCTTGATGGTTGGTTTGCACACAAGGTCCTCCCCCTTAGATTTCCTCTTCTCCAATCTCTCTCTCCCTCTCTCTCGATCTCTCTCTCTCTCTTTCTCCCTCTATTTTCTCTCTCTAAAGTTGGTAGAGCAAGAGTTTGGGTGTTGAAAATGGGAGCCAAACACAGTTATTTATTGATGGCTAGTGCATGTTTTGGGTGTAGTGTGTGTGTAGAGAGGGGTCATACTTATGTAAATACTTCTCATATATCTGTATAGGTTGGGGTTAGGTGTACAATCATATATATAGGATATACTTTTCATGTGTGCATGTGGATATGAAGAATGTTGGCAATACATGTGTGTGTGTGTGGTGTGTCGAGTGTGTGTATTGGGTGTATTTGGCATGATTTGGGGTATATGGAGCATATACACATGTTTGTATATTGATGAAGATGATTTGAAGGGTATCAAATGAGGTGTTGGGAGTGAAGAAACATTAATTACCTAAGACTTGCTTTTCCTTGATTTAGGGGATTTTGGTAGCTAATCAATCATCACATTACATTATCTCACTTTATCAAATATAATTTACACTTTGGTTCGATCTGGTTACTGCACGAATTTTATCTATCGTTAGGGACATCATACCGTACACCTGATTATATTGCTCTTGACACTAAATTCCCAATTTTCTTCATGCACAATACTACCATCGTCACGATGGGATGGAATTACATGTTTTTAATTACATGTAATTGATTTATAATTACTTTATTAAGTCTTCTCAATTTTCCCTCGATCTTCGAATATCTACTACAATAACTTGGGGAATTATTCTCTAACAATTCCTTATCTTTAAATTTTCGTAAATCATGCATAAATAATTAATCGAGCTGTGATCGTAGGCGGAATTTATCTATCATGAATTGTAATCAAATAGGGTAAGATGGAAACATTTATAAAATCCGATCTTTTCGATATGTTACACCACTAGGATTTCGACCGAAAAAATATGGGGCGTTACATATAGGCTGACCTCGGCTTACATGGCCCCAAATTACGATCTGGGTTCATCTAGCACTGGGAAATTTCCCGCTGGCACTAGCTAGCAAAAGGTTCCACTATTCCACACTTAATACATTCCCTTCCTAGCATCAAACACTAATCTATGTGCATTCTTAAGAAGGCCTCTGGCTAATCTATTTTTTTTCCCAAAGTTCTGGCTACTATGATTTGGCGGTTCAATAGTTACAAATAAGGGAGGTTTCCTATCTACGGCGTCCCTAGACTTTCTTGTTTCGGTCTGAACTTCGAGACTGGTTCTCCCACTTTCTAATTTAATCTTTACCTTGGTGTGGGTAACTCGTAGGAATCACTAGTACTTTTTTCTTAGGCAAAGTTGTTCCCACATTTATTGCTTCACCTAGAGATTCCTTATACAATAGTTTTCTTTATGGTTCGTTAGGCGAGTCAGGACCTTAGATCTCTATCTATTTCTAAATATTTTAGTTTTCTTTCATCAATGTTTACTCGTCCTGGCGTTTGTCTCAAGGATTTATAGAATAAATGGTCATAAGATGACACTGATAAATTGCCTTGTTGCAATTATAAAACTCAACTCTTTTGTAATCTATGGAAAAAAGGATATACTACCTAGTGAATTCTTCATTAAGGTCATTATAAGTGAATGTTGCAAACTGTTCAGTAGTCGATGTCCTCTGAAATTATTCCCATCATCATTTGACTTCTTCAGTTTACTAGTATATGGCAGAGATCATTTGTTCTCCGTCTGTGTATAAAATTTTTTGAAGTTTTCCCTGAGTGATTTGACTCAATCTGCTACTAGTAGGTTTACCCGTTCCCCTGTTCTTTGAATAATTCTACAAGTTTAAGGTCATTTGGTGGAACAATATCGATTGAAAATCGACACCTCTATGTCAGTAGTAGATTCTTAGATCTATTCTCTTTAACAGGGTTTCACGTTCATGGTTTTCTTCATTGCATTGATAGCCTCCGTAGTGTTCACATGCTCTTTCCTCTTGCCATTCTATCATTACTACTATTTAAGCATCACTAAGGATTATCTCATTTGGTACCTCCAGTTAATTTCATACTGCCATCACAATTGAGAACACATAGGTTACAACTCGATTGACTTATTAGACTAACCATAAATTGTCATTCACTCCTATCAAATAGGTTAAACTTCCTAATCTTATAAAACAACTACACCCCTTGACTAGAGGCACATAATTTATGATGAAATTCGTATGCTCAAGTGGTAATCATAGACATCTATATAAACCATGATAGCTATAGGGTAACCAACTTTCCATAGAAGGTTATGAATCCTTAGCATTTCAAAATCAAATGAGGGATCTCAATATACATTGTGGGGTTAGTATCCCATAACGGACATTCACTTGTATCAAGCTATGGTGCGAGTATCTCATACTCCAGCAACCGGCAAAATATAGTCTAACTTCCCACGTGCAATTGAATGGTCATACAAAATGTGTTTAATCTATTTCTTTTCCTAAAACTTACTTTGAATACTGATACTACTACTACTCATGCTAATTCTAGATCCCATTCTAAGGTGTAAGGTCTAATTCTTCTAACGAGTTGCTTCTATATCGAGGCTATCTCATAGAATGGTTTCATTATTGACTATTGTGCACTATCTTCGTCTGCTTCCGGAACATGCTCAAATCATGATTCTGGGACTGGCTCTTCTCTTAATTCAGGCTCTGGTGTTGAATCTTTGTCTGTCTGTACCTCTAGCTCGGCTCTTTAGGCAGGTGGTGATTCTAGGGTGATTTTCTATGTACGGTGTGTCTCATTTGAATTAACAATATCAAACTCATTGGATTTCCCTTTATCAAAGGGCTCATAGTCACTATCTTACAATATCAGTCACAACCTCCTCTATCCACTTCTTTCCAATGAGTGGTCGTAACGTCATTTAACTTAGGACACTCTCAATCGTGGTAATATAAAAAACACATGCCTATGCATAATTCGAGATATATCATTTCAATAACTTAACAAAATAATGGTCATGATGCTACAAATAAGTATGAAAGTTTTACACCTATCACTCAAGTGTCGCTCAAATCATTAGCCTTCACCTCATAGCTGGAGGCATTCCTTGCCATCCTATAGGATTTGCCTATGCATCCGCAATTAGTGTCAAACAATAATGAGTAAGGTAGTAGTGGGTTTCAGGGCTAAGTCCAGCCTAACTCTTAAGCTACTCAATAACTAACCCGCACAAATCATCACAACAGACAATAGATCGAGTATATACGCTGCTTCACTGGTCTAAAATTATGATTGAGTGCTAAGCGGTAGGGTGGGAGTTATCGAAGTCCCTGGTGCTTATCGTTCCTGCACTGTAGTAAACTCATACGTCTCCTTTCACTCTAGGCCATCGATTGATCTTTTGCTTTCATCTCAATTTTATATTTTTAAAACCATCTCCAATCTTGGAAGTGTTTGATTTTGTGCTCGTAAATCCTTGATTTCATAGTATTAACTATATCTAAATCATTCTAGTACGTTGATCGGGTAGACGTATACATATATACTTATCGTGTTATTGCTCATACATTATGCATCTCATATACCAATAAAGGGATTGAAAATGTTTTCTTTGACAGAAAAAGGGTCGAAATAATAAAAAAGATCAAACTCAGGGACTAGATGTAAAGAAACATCATCAAGCACTAATTCGTATTGATATCCCTATTGTCTAGCCAAACAACATAAGAGAAGATTCTAATATACTGAAATTGAAATCCACAGAAAGCAAGACGGGGA
>AYJT01011732.1:0-10379 GCA_001278415.1 Ocimum tenuiflorum | reverse complement strand
TAATAAAGCAATAAAGTGAGCAGTTTTTTACAGTTTTTAGGCGGGAACAATTACTACTCAATACAAGAAAAAACCATCCACGCCAATCAGTCCACTCTATTTCTAATCCAAAAACCTACATCATCTTCCTCGCCGACAAGTTCACCATGCACCCAGTAATTTCGCAGCCAAAAGCAAACCAAGAATGGCGATAACGAATGCGGCGGTCGTATCTGATAGCATAACAGAGCCCAGACACGCAAAGGAGACGTAGCCAGACAAGACAACCAAATGATGAGCGACAGAAGAGAGAGTGTGGAGAGAGAAGCGGGAGCATGGCGGCATAAGCTGAGAAGTAGATGACGGAGCAAGATATTGAGACAAAAAACAAGGGTGAAACATGTAAATCTGACGATTCCGATATTCTCTCCATTTCTTCCCACCAACTCCGTCAACAGAACAAGAGAACATGTGCCAACCGTCGCAGCCAAAGCCGCTAACGAATGGAGCGCGGTGTACAGGCACACATCGGTTGAAAGCGCGGTGACTACGTACTGAGTGACATCAGGAGGGTCGATAAAAACAACATACTCTTCCGGCCTAACTTCAAGTCAGCCAACGTGGAGCACCTCTGTCATTGCAACACAGGTTGAACAGATAAACAAAAAAGGGATTTTTTCGGAAACCTTTTCTTTTCCGCCGCTCAAGAATCTTTAGTTATTCAGAGAAATTGAGTCTTGGGGAATATACAGATGGTGAAATTGAATTAGAGAAAGATTCGTCGTTCGAAACTCGATCATTTAATAAATAAACTGGAGCTCGAGCCTCGAACCGAGCTCGATATTTTTCACAAACCAAGCTCGAGCTTTTAGGTGTTCGGTTTGTTAGGCTCATGAACAGTTCGACCTCGAGCTCAACCTCGATTTTAAACTCGAGCTCGAGAACTTTTCTCCCATTGACGAAAAACAAAAAATATGCAGTCATGAATCTCTATAAATGTTGAATTGTTAATATTTATGTTTCAATCTCGAACACGACCTCGAACTCGAACTCGAGCTCGATTTCGAGCCGAACGAGCCTACGAGCTCGAGTTCTAGCTCGAATAATTTTTGACGAGCCGAGCTCGAATCAAGCTCGTGCTTTCGAGCTCAAAAAAATTCAACGAGTTTGGACCGAGATTGAAGTCGGTTGCATTGTAACGACTCGAGCTTGAACACCCAACTACTTGGTTCTTCAATTACACCCCAAAATATACATGGTTTAAAACATCATCACACCGTGCAATGTACGGGTTGAGTAATTTGTACCCGACATAAGATTAGGCTATTTTTCTAATAATATTCTTTAGAATTAATAAGACTTATATGATACAAAAATGTCCTTGCATACAACTTCCCGTCTCGAACTGGCATTCAGCTTGGTTCATTTTTTTAAAATCTCTGAATTGTTAGTCGAGCGTCTCTTTGCTCCTACTTGGTTGAACATGGAAAATAGGATAATGTAAGAATAAGATCGATGTTTACACGTATCTTAAAATGTCTAAGTGTACAATATATCTCCGTGAAACACATGGGTGTAATTCTAATAACTCTATAAAAGTAATAAACATGAATTAATTATTCAACTCGTATTTAGACGAGTTGATGTTTCTCACCTCTAAATAAGTGGGTGATCAATGTTCGAATTTTTCCACCCTCTATGTCCCCTACTCAAAATTATATATTTATGAGTTGATTATTTTTTTATTTTTTAATTATTTGAAATAACAATCTATCTCCGACCCATTATCAGAAAAATTAATAAAAAAACCTAAATAGTGGTGTTCAAACTGAAATACCCTTGTGAAAATCGAATCTCTACAATATCATGTTTACATCTCTTATTGTGAATACACGCGAATAATATTGTAGAACTTTCATTGCTGCAACTACGATAGAACTTTCTTGACGCGACTTTCATATAATTTTGCAATAAATATGTTTTTATATGTATCCTTGTTAGGAATATAGATATTTTGATGATGTCAGAAACTATGTCAGCAGTTTAGAACTATGCTTAGCATGTAATATTGTATTTGTCTAATTTGTAGTAACATAGGTTCGCGGAGAGTTGAAGCTAGAAACATCAAGACTTAGAATATTTCTGAAGAATTAGTTTTACTACAATAGTTGATCCAGCTATGACCATCACAGTTGTGTGTCGCACAAGCTGAAGTTAGTCAGGTATGAAAGGAATCCAGCTGCAATCCTTCCAGAACTCGCAGCTGACTCAAGATAAGTCCGACTCCAGAGCTGACGTTCTAAAACGAAAGCTGACATTCGAGGAATCTCTCCTATTCAAGTCAGAAATTAAGACCAGTTGTCTTTTGGACAATTGAGACAAAAGAAGGATAATCAGACTAACTTTCAGAATGTTCCTCAAAAGTACTTTAACAGTAGGTAATATCCAATGGTCCATAGCCAAAAGTTTATGGATTGGTGGATAAAGCACTAAAAAAGCCTGTTGTAAGTACAACAACGACTCTATTCCTTTGACGACAGATTTAACTATTCAACCCATGCTTTTCACCTACCTCCCAAAGGCACAGATTTATTATCGTTTCTGCTAAGTATTTGAAACCCAGCTGCCTCTGTAGCTGGAGTATAACTTAAGTAAACCCTAACTGACGAAACGACAAACTAATTTAAGAAACCCAGCTTACTTATTTCAAAGTCAGGTGAGATAAAATAAAATCTATTTCTCGCAACTGTGTTATCAGCTAATGCTTCCGTGCGTTACATATCCCTGATTTGGGACCAACAATCCTCTTCTTTTAAGGCATTGTAAAAAATTGTGACTGTTAACTCGATTTATACCTCATCAAACAAAAGAAAACAAAGGGACGAAGAAAGGAATAATATTAAACTAATGTCTCATTCTAACTTGTTTAAACTCAAAACAAGTAAATTCATGCTGACATTATTTGACGCACTAGCTTGTGAATCTTAAACATTAAATCATGTTCTGTAGCTTATCTCTATACTTTCACCAAATCAAAATGCATGCAATCGTTTACACCATAACGAGAGTAGAGAAATAATTGATTTGTAGTTTTTTTATTTTTGTGAATTCTTATACATGAGTATTAAGTGTCTCGGACGAAACTCATTTTGTTGAAGCCAAAATTAGCACCAACCATTAGGCCATTTATGCTTGGGGTCCCACTTGGAGCGGCACCAATTAAAGCACGACGGATTCCCAAGCATTGCACTCCTCTTTCGGCGCCACCACCTCCAGAAGCAATTTCTGCGGCATCTGGGGGTGGAATACTTGTATTTGGATGAATCAATCTGCAAGAAGGCAAAAATTTCCTTTTTGACTGTCGTATTTGGTTGAGATTTAAAAATTTGATCCTCAATTGTGGAAGGCGGAAAAATTTGATCATGCTCTCTAATCGTGTTGAGCATCGAGTAGCGATGCTCAAGAGCCTCCTTTGGGATGTTCTGGACCAGCAGGGGTGACGCGCCACCCCAATTGTTGGTATCGATGGAAGTGTGTTGTGGTGTCCTGAACTCGAGCAACTCTCCCTGTCTCATTTTCTCGAATTCTTTTCGATTCTTTGTGAGCACATGAGTTTGATCTTGCTCGATTGAATGAGCTTGAGGCTAAAAAGGCTACCCAGTAGCCATCAAAGTTGGAGGATGTTGCTATCTTTGTCTAGAAGAAATTCTCTCCAAGGAAGCCGCAAAAGCCGAAATATACAGCTTCCTCAGCTGTACCGGTCGAGAAGCCATCCACCTCGACTAAGAAAACCCTATCCAACACTGTCCAAGAGCTGGAAGAGAAAATGAGAGTGCTCACAAAAAGGCTTGAGAAAGCCAAGTTGATAGCTCAAGCCAAGGAAGAAACTAGGTTCGACAAGTAGCAATTCAAAAGGCGATAACAGCGGATGTGTTTCCAATGCAACTCTCTTAATCACCTAAAGTACTGTCCGCAGGTCAGTGAAGAGGAGAGAGCCAAGCTGAAAAAGAGTTTTCAGCGAAGGGTGTCCAAAGCATATGCGGAAGCCATGCTGACAAGGACCGAGATGCCTGATATCGCTTATGACGATGAGGTCCTTGGATCCGAATCAACCAGTAGCTCTGATGATGAAGAGCAGCTTGTTGCCTTCATGGCTGATATACAAGAGGAATGCAGAACTGCTCTTACCTTAGGTAAGGATGAGGTAACTAATCTCTCACCATCCTCACATATGCATGAGCATGAAAAGGAAGACTTAGAGTCATGTCATTCTGACTCTAAGGACTTATCACTGGAATCCATTACCAAGGATTTCAACTACATGTACACTCTCCAATAAAAATCTCTCATGAAAATGCATATTTAAAAGAGAAAGTTTAGAAATTAACAGCTGAGCTGGAAAGTGCTCAGTCACTCACAGATGTTAATGAAAAACTAAGATGAGAGAACTCAGCTCTCTCAGCTGAGTTAAAAATCCTCAAAATCAAAAACCTCGAGCAAGAAAAATTACTTGCATCTTTTAATAAAAGCTCGTGAGACTTGGAGCATTTAATTAGCATCCAAAACATATGCGCAGTAAAAGGTGGATTAGGTCATGATCCATTAGTTTTGAATGACAAACCTGTTTTATGCATGAACAAGGGCAAGGAGAAAATCATTTTTCTCCCTATTAAAACTCTAACTAGCCAGTCTTCTAGGTCAGCTACAGCTGCCTCAGCTGTATAACCAAAAAAGGTTCAACTGACTGAAAAGCCAACTGCCTTTCCAAAAGCTGTTCAGCTAAGGAAAACTCAGCTACCTAGGGCACCAGCTACATCAAACCCAGTTGTGCGAAAGCTAGCTGGAGACAACCCAGTTCTGGTAAACCAGACTGGAGACTCTCATTTAGCCGAACCCCTCCAAGGGAGAGACTCAGCTATGCTTAGTACAATAGGCTGTTTGAGAGACCCAACCATTAAGGACTTGGATATCAATCCAAGAAGTCCAAGAAGGTTGTCCGAGGGTCAGATCCTCGAGGTTATATCAGAAAGCCAGCTCCAACTAGGAACACGGCTGGAAGGCATAGCTTTCACACACATGCACAGTTAACACGAAACATCATGATCGCATGTTTTATACCCTAAGGATGAAAATGAAGGGAGTTAAACAAGTTGCCCAAGAGAAGACCAAAATCAAAATAAAACAAGTATGGATCCCCAAAGGGTTCATTAACATGCTGACCTCTCTGGACCCGAAATGAAACGGGTACCATAATCATTCTTCTCTGTGACTGCAGTTACAGAAGACAGCCGTCTGCTGAGCCAAAAAGTTTCTTTGTGGATTCTGGACAACGGCTGTTCAGGGCATATGACTCGGATCAAAGAGGTCATGTCTGACATCAAGCACTACAACGGAGCTTCAATCATATTCAGGGATAACTCCAAAGGAAAGATTAGTGTACTCGGTAAGGTTTAGATCAACGGATTTACTCTCAATGGTGTCTCTCTCGTGAAAAATCTCATTCACAACCTAGTGAGCATCAGTCAGCTTGCAGAAAGTGGCTACAAGACCGTGTTTGCCAAAAGCGAATACCTCGTCAAAGATCATATCTCCAAAGAAGTAGTCCTCCGGAGGATCAGGAAAGGAGGTCTCTACATTGTGGACTGGAATGGTGGAATCCAGCTCATGCCTTGTGTCAAAAAGTTCATCGAAAACCAGCTGGTTATGGCACAAGAGGCTAAACCACCTAAATTTCAAAACGATAAATTATCTGGTAAAGCACAAATTGGTGGAAGGTCTACCAGCTGAAGTTATGAAGAAGGAAGGTGACCAAAGCATCCTTTAAAGAAAAGCAGTGGAACCCAGCATGCCTCGAGTTCTAGAGCTGCTTCACATGGACTTATTCGGACCAATTACCCCACAGTCTGTCGGTGGAAAGAACTTCACTATGGTGGTGATTGATGATTTCTCAAGGTATACATGGGTTGAGTTTCAGCGAAGCAAAGCTGAAGTCAAGATGCAGCTGCCAGAGCTGATTCTGAAGATCCAGAATGAGCAGAACTACAAAGTAGTCGGAATCAGATCGGATAACGGGACAGAATTCTGCAATGGACCAGTCATTGACTTCTGTGCGGAGCATGAGATCAGCCACGAGCGGTCAGCTCCAAGGACGCCAGCAGAATGGTTTGATGGAAAGAATGAATAGTACATTGAATGAAGCTGCGAGATCTACATAATCTGAGGCAAAGATTGGATAAAGCTACTGGGCTGAAGCCATCAGCACAACTTGCTACACTCAGAATTGTAGCTCCATCAACCAACAACTCAAAAAAATGTCCTAAGAGGTGTGCAAGGGTCGTAAACCGTCCTTAACTCATCTACGTGCTTTTGGTTGTTCATGTTATATCCATAACAATGGAAAGTCAAAGTTATATACCTTTCACCTAAAGCTGATGACGGAGTATTCTTGGGATATGCATACCCCTCTCACAAGGCATTTAGAGTATTTAATAAGACAACGCTTCTTGTGGAAATAACATTGAATGTTTTTTTTATGAGTCTACCTTAGTGCGTAGGAACACTGCAGAGCTGAACTTGAACTGCCCAGAAGCCAATAAAGCTGAAGTTCAGCTGGGCAACACTTGTAGTGTGCAACTGCTGAACCAACTAAAAATCTGGGATCATAGCTCCAATTACAGCTGGCTCAGCCGGGATCCAAACAGCTGAGGAGGTCTGTGATGCAAGGGTTTTAGCTGAGACCTTACAACATACTTCCATCGCTTCAAGCTCAGCTGTTGAAGTAGCTGATGGAACCCAGCTTGAAGAAGCATCACTTAAAGAAAATCCCTCTCCAACCCCAGCTACCGATGATTTAGCTGAGACATCAGTTGAGGAGAATCTAGCCACTGGAACGCCTGTTCCTCAGGAAGGAACTGAGATGAAGTTAGCCACTGGAACCCAAGTTCTAGAAGAAAGAACTGCAATAGAGAAAACCACTGGAACCTCAGTTCTTAAAGGAAGAACTGTGACGAAGGAGTTTCCATCTGACCAATTGGTGGACGTACCAATTGCAACAGACTCTCCCATTCCAGTTGCCCAGTTACACTCCTCCGACGCCCAAGTTGTTGAATTCGAAGTAATCAGACCCTCTTCGGTGGCTGAGAGATCACTCAGCCGAGAATATTCTTGATGACTTATCTGATCCAGTCCATACAAGGTCGTGGGAAACATTCTTCAGTTGTTTCCTATCCCAGATAGAGCCTTCCAAGTTGGAGAGAGCTCTAGCCTCATCCGAATAAATTTCTACCATGCAAGAGGAGCTTGCTGAATTTATCAGAAACAATGTTTGGTACTTGGTAGACCGACCCAATCAAGAAGGTCATAGGCACCAAGTGGGCATTCAAGAACAAAAGAGATGAGAATACAATGTCACCCAAAATAAAGCTCGACTCGTGGCCAAAGGATACGCTCAATGTGAAGGCATCGACTTTGACGAGACCTTCGCACCAGTCGCTCGGATAGAAGCAATCAGGCTATTCTTGGCCTGTACAGCTCATTATGGATTCATCGTCTATCAAATGGATGTGAAGAGTTCCTTTCTAAATGGCGAGCTAACTGAGGAGGTGTATGTGGAACAGCCTCCAGGCTTCGAGCAAGGAAACAAAGTATACATGCTAAGAAAAGCCTTGTATGGCTTGAAGCAAGCCCCTAGAGCTTGGTATGAGACCATGTCTCAGTTTTTGCTGAAGCATAGATTTCAGAAAGGGAACACTGACAAGACTCTCTTCTGTATTGAAGATGATGGGAATCTTCTTTTCGTTCAAATCTATGTTGACCACATCATTTTCGATTCTAAGAATCCATCTCTCTATGAGAAGTTTGCCGAGCTGATGCAAGACAATTTTCAGATTCGCATGATAGGGAAGATGTCTTACTTCCTAGGACTGTAAGTGCAGCAGATACCTGAAAGCATCTTCATCAATTAGCAGAAATATGCTCGAGAGCTGAGTAAGAAGTATTGTCTAGAAAAGACAAAGACTCTACGGATTCCAATGACCACGAATGCCCAGCTGACACTCGATGAGGAATGTGAATCCATGAATCCTACATCTTATAGAGGAATCATAGGATCCCTGTTGTACCTAGCTGCCAGCTGACCTGATATCAGTTATATAGTCGAAGTTTGTGTAAGATTTGAATCATATCCAAAGAAATCGCACATGAATGCAGCTGTAAGGATCAGTCGATATCTAAGGGGTTCTGAAACCCTTGGGCTTTGGTATTCCAAAGATGATGGTTTGAAATTAAAGGGATATTCAGATTGTGACTTTTGAAGATGTCGAATCGATAGGAAAAGCACCAGTGGAACCTGTCAGCTTGGTCACAAGCTCATCTCGTGGTTCAACTAAAAGCAACACTCAGTTGCCACTTCTACAGCTGAACCTGAATACGTAGCTGCTGGAAGTTGCTGTGCTCAACTACTTTGGATCAAGCAACAATTGCTTGATTACAAGATCTCAACAAAAGCAGTTTCGATACTCTGTGATAACAACAGTGCTATAGCTATCACACATAATCCAGTTCATCATTCTCGGACAAAGCACATCGACATTCGACATCATTTCATTCGCGATCACATTAAAAAGAAGGATGTCTCGATTGCATATTTCAAAACTGAGGATCAACTTGTTGACATTCTCACCAAACCACTTCAGGAGTCCCGTTTCAAAGAGTTGTGTCTTCAACTGGGTCTCTAATTAGAGATCGTAACTGGAGGAGACGATTAAATTTTGGAAAAGGCTGAGTCCCAGCTCTCAGTCATCAAAAAGTTGTCTTTACAGAACCAGCTGAGTCCCAGCTCTCAGCTATCTGTTGGTTAACTAGAGGATAACTGAGTCCCAGCTCTCGATTATATTAATGACGATTTTCGCTAGCTGAGTCCTAGCTCTCAGTTGGATCAACAAAAGTTAACCTTGGTACATTATGTCTTTAAGGCGTTAGTCAACTGAGTCCCAGCTCTAAGTTGACGGACTAAGAACTGACCAATGATACTGTTGATTGATGAATTGATCACTCTGAGTGGGTCGTTCATCAACCAATTAGTTGTCAGTTACTCAGTCGGATGATAACTGAGTCCAGGCTCTCAGCTATGTTCTAGACGACGATGTTGAAGATTGAACTGAGTCCCAGCTCTTGGTAATTACTTTCATTCATTAAGCGGGAATATTTGTCGAAGGGTATTTAAGTTAGAGGCTTAATGTTATTTATTTCAAAATTTGAATGACATAAATGCTCATTTAATGCGATGAGACTTGCCCGTCGAAATAAGCCAACGGGGAGTTGCCACGTGTAAAAGCGTATACACACGTTCAAAAGGGTCAGAAACCGCCTCTATACTATGCAAGGACAACTGATCCGGACCGTTGAATATAAAAAATCCACTTAATCCCAACCGTCTATTCCTTTCCAATAATACTTATTTAAAGGTATCTTCTTCATCCGATCGAGATTTTCCACTCTCGATCATCCTTCAATCCATATATTCAGAAAAGCCCTGAATCTCCTTTCAAAAACCTATCATCAATCTCTATGGCTTCTTTTACCTACTTTTCCGTAAATATACCCGAGGCCATTCCCGTCGCCAATTTAGTACCAATTGCAAAGGACGATCCATCAAAACTCACAAACGCCCAACGACGCCAGCTTCAAGTTTAGAAAAATAAGATCCTTAACCTTCCGGTCCTCAAACATCACTTTGACGATGATCCGGAAGGTTCCACCAAATTTGTGGCCATGTTGGAGAAGGCCACAATGCTGAGGATGGTGATCTCAGCACCCAAGCATTTTTATCCAGACCTAGTTGCTGAGTTTTACGCTAGGGCACAGATTGCAGATAACTACGAGTCTTTCATGACCAAAGTCTACGGGGTAAGAAAACTATCTCCCCCCTCTTTCTAAATGAGCACTTTGGCTTATCCATGGAGGAATGTCAGACAGCCAAGTACTTAGACGACGCAGATTAGCCAGAGCAGTCTCACTGGCTGAGGTAGAGGGACACAAATAAGAAAGTGGAGCCCAAATTCAAAATACAGACTCCGAAAGGTTCCCTCAGTCATTTTTATGCCGTCCTCCTCAATGTTGTAAAAGAATTGATCATGTGTGATCTGGGGACTAAGGATGAGCTCTCAGGCAAGAAATACAAGGCCATGATGGCCATCGATGATGGGATCAAGGCAAACTGGGCCAAGTTTATCTTCAACAAATTGCTCGAAAATGTTGGAAGGAATCACACCATTTCCATTACTCACAAGTTTGAGAAAGACGTCCAATTTGGACTCACGATCATCTATCTGCTGGAGAAGCTTATGCCAACTGTGGGCCCAGGGGAGGAACTGAGCTCATTCGATTTCATTCTGCCTTCC
>AYJT01011706.1:0-18077 GCA_001278415.1 Ocimum tenuiflorum | reverse complement strand
GAGAGGGCTGTGGTGATGAGGCATAATGAAGGAGGGATGTCGAGGGAGAGGAGATCGCAGGTGTATGATTTTTTGAGGTGTAGGGCTAGGGTTTTCTGCAATGTCAGAGGTAGGGTTGATGAGAAGGGGATTCCGGTGATCGGTGTCACTATGTTGATGAGGAAAGGGCCTCGCTCGTTCAAGAATCAAACGGCCGTCGTCCGAATCTTTAGCAACGCCTGCCGGGAGGTGGCCGGCTGCCGGTTGACGGTGGCGTATGCGAATAACCTCACCTTTTGTGACCAGGTATATTTTCCATCCACCGTGAAAGAATTGCTTTTTCGTTTCATAGAACACAGTGACATTTCATTTTAATTTTAAAAATTCAATTTTAGTCCTACTTGTATTTTTTTTTTCTATAAACAAATTTTTTATCAAAATATTTTCAATTTCAGTCAAAAAAGTATTTTGTCATTAAGAACAATATAAATTTATTTAAGATAAAATGAGCAACTGAGTACTTAATTCACATGAATAATTCATTAATTTTAAAACTGAATTTGTAATTTTATACATTTCCGACTAAAATAAAGTGGAACTTTATGCTATGAAATATCTGCAATTCACTCATTCCACAATTCCGGATGTGATATTGTTAACTTTTTATTACTTGTAAACAATTAAGACAAATTTTTTGTAGAATCAAGATTCTTTAGCATATATGTAGCTTATATCATGAAAGAGCGACCTTTCTCACAATGTCTGCTATTGAAATCTGAATGCAATATGTGATAAAAAATTGTGCGCCACCTCTTCTATTTTAAATTTTATCATCCAATCGATTATATGCACTAAAAAAAATACATATGTTTTCTCGACTTTCAATTTCTTGTATTTTACATTTATTTTGTAATTATTAACTAGGGTTGTATTTTCTTCCGGCCAGGTTTGTAGTAAGTCTCTTGGATCTTAATTGATGTATGTTTGATTATTGTGAGTTAATTTTTATAATTAGAATTATTTTGTTTTGTTGATAATCAAATATTGATTAAAATCAACTACGTTACAATTAATTTTATTTTGTTAATAACTATTATGATATTTTTCGTTAATGTCTTTACTTTTATTATTGGTCCTTAAGTATGAGTAAAATTGTATTTTTGATCTCATGAAATACAATTCTATTTTATTTTAGTCCCAATTAATTTACTTTTGGTCTCATGTTCATATTTGCATGTTGATCATATTATCATAATCTCTTACATTTTGAGTCCGAGAAACTTAGCATTTTTGGTCCTAAATATTTTGTAAGTCATTCGTAGCAAAAGTAGACCAAAATAACATAGAATCTCAATTGAATTAATTTACTGAATCGATAAGAGCACTAAATGCTTCTGAAGCAACAATATCCTTGCACATCATTTGATGCACCTTTTGCAAATCCATCTTTTGATTAAAAGACTGGGGAGTAAGATTTTATCTGAAGAGAAAATTAGGGTTTGTGATCGGGGTTGTGCCTCTAATATGTATTTCCTTTCGTCTCTGTCCATTAGCTGCATGTTGTTCGATTCATGCTAGTATCCCATTAATTCTGCGAGTATGAGATTAAAATTAAATTACTGGGACTAAAACAAATGAGACGGTTTCCAATGAAACAAAAAACACAATTCACTCGCTATGACTAACTGAACTATACTATACTTTGAATCCATATATACTTTGAACTATTTTTAATTTCTAACAACTAGTGCAATTGAGCTGCAGGTGAAACTAATGAGTGAAACAGATGTTCTGGTGTCGCCACATGGGGCTCAGTTGACCAACATGTTTATGATGGACCGAAACAGCAGCGTGATGGAATTTTTCCCTAAGGGGTGGCTGAAGCTCGCCGGAATCGGCCAGTTCGTCTACCACTGGATCGCCAGTTGGTCGGGGATGAACCACCGCGGTGCTTGGCGGGACCCCGGCGGCGCCGCCGCCTGCCCCTTTTCCGACGGCGACGATCCACGCTGCATGTCGTTTTATAAGAAAGCAAGAATTGGACATAACGAGACCTTTTTCTATGAATGGGCCAGAAATGTTCTGAGCGATGTCAGATTGAGGAAGGCAGGGCAAATTTCGAGTAGGATTTCCGTTTCAAGTGCTTGTGGTTGCGCTTAAGGTAATGTCTATGGCCAAGGTTTATGTGATTCTTGATTTACTATATAGATATATATATATATATTGTTTTTTGTTAGAAAGCTATCGGGTTATATTTTCGTTTCGAGCGCTTGTGCTGTCCTTGAGCTAATAAAAAAGGCGGGCCATGTGGAAGATCACTTCTAAATAAAGAAAATATGAATGGAAAATATAAGATACAAGCTATATATTAAATTTTGTCTAAAAATATGTTGTCAAATTGAATTGAGATGTAATAATGGCGTAGGTTATAAACCCTAATTGGGACATTGTAAAATCTTATTGAGTTAACTAAATGAAAAAATAAATTTTTTTTCATTTTTATCCATATATCCATATTTATAAATATAGGTGTGGGATCAAAATTTTACGCTAACACAAAATTTGAATTACAACTTGAATGATTTAGATTGAAATAATATTTTGCGGATTCTGTCATTACTTTTCCTTTGATTCTTCTCTTTTAAGTTGAACTTTGATTGTTTTGATCGTTCTTCGAATCTTCAAAGGAATTTGGCTCTCTTGATCTTCTCGAACATGAATTTGATCTTCAATAACATTGATTGGGAGGATTTTTACATTGTTTTTGAATCAACTGCCGTTCTTAATTGAATTTGGTGAAGAATTTGTCGCCGTTCTTCATGATCTTTGATCTTTGTCTTTGAGATCTTGGAAGCTTGATAACATTTTTCCAAGGGTCGCGAACCTTGATTTTGGATCAAACGCCTTCTTTTCCTTGATTTTGTACGAAGAATGTCAAGAACGCCTTGAAGATTGCTTGAATTTCTTCAGAAATAATTCTTTGCCTTCAATCTTATGAAGTCTTCATTGTGTGTGATTTCCATAAGAATGACTCCTATTTATAGCAATTTGAAGAAATCTATGGGGGTATGTGGCACAATTCTATTGTTCATTGAGTATGTGATCCAATGCTTCTCAACCTTCATGAACCCGCAACGTATTATCTTTTTATTTAGCGTATCAATAAATATTCATTTCTTATTAATTTACTTTAGGAACTAATTTAATTAAATTTCTAAAATATAGAAATAAAATGATATTCAATTATTTAAGTACACATGGTGTGATTAGATTCGTCGTGCATTTTTTAAGTATCTACAATAGGCACAGTGAATCTTAAAATATGGAAAATAAAAAGGTCAATTTGACATATTTATTTGCACAATTCAGATTATAATTTAGAGAGTTTAGATTTGTACAGTATTATTCCCGACATATATCTCAGTTATTAAAATATTTTGTGTTTTTTTTCAGATTTGGGACAATATTAATATAATACAATCATTATATCTTATGATTGTGAGAAAAATATGCAGCAAAACTTTAACTAAATTTTTGTTCTATCATGACTTGGTCAATAAATTATACTAATTAAAAAGTTATGCATTAAATTGATTATAGAACTAGCGAAAAGTAGCAATGTCCGTTACACATTAATTAATATTTGTGTTAAAATGCGATGTGTTGAATTTTTACTACTTTTACCTAATATTTATTTTTGATTTCAATATGTTAAGCTTAGGTTTAGTTTTACTATCATTAATTTGCATTTATCAGATTTAATTAGGTTACACAATGTGTTTTCATCATTAATTATTAAAAATTGATTGTTTCTGAATAATATCTCCCATTAATTATTTCAAAATAAATTAAAGTATAAAAAAGAATTAAAATAAAATATCAAGTAAAAATGTAAAAAAGTTCATGTACAACACAAATATATAACAAAAAAATCTGCCCACAAAATCAAACCTTTCTTTAGGATCTTTTTGAGCAATGAAGGATCAATCAGAGTATTCATGGAAATCAGGTAACAAAAAAAGAGTATTCATGGAAAAAACCGGATTATCTATCTTTTTAGCAATGAAGGATCCTTTTTAAGCAATGAAAATCAACCAGAGTAGTTAACATAAGTTGGATCTACAAAATATCAAAGTATAGATTAATAGGTTAGGGTAGTGGATGATTGAAAGACTCTAGAAGAGAGTTGACAATTAAGATCCTAACACAAAATTGAAAAGAATAAATAAATATTTTATAATAATCGGTAGGAAATAACGAGGACGCAAAAATTTGGGAACTATAAGCAGTTGTGCTTAACCATGATTTGTGTTGACCAAGCTTATTTTTATTATTATTATCTTTTCAATTGAGAAAAGTGGAGAATAGGGATCAAATATTAGACCTCTTTCATATATAAATCTTTACATCTGAAAATTCACCTATCGCATAAGGAACCGACACATATATCCCAACGAAAGCAATCAGTTGCACGAGTACACAGTAAAATAGGAACACCTTTGATATGGTTGAATTGATCATAAAATTACACTAAAATATACAAAATTAAATCGATCAAAAGGAATCGTATAATAAAGCTTATTCAAGTACAAATAATTATAGTTAGAATTTGAAACAATTGTAGAAAGTGGAGATTTAAAAATCAAAAGAGAATATGAATTTAAGTAACAAAGCATGATTATTTTGTGAGGAAGGATTGACTTCCTATGCTTCTCCAATTGTTATTGGGTTCAAGGTGCAGTTTTCTTTCTATGCAGATATATACATACAAATACACATATACTTGAGAGATATATAATATCATCATCAGAACAACCACAAACCCATTCCACTTAACAAGAAAGAGTAATTGTAACTACTCAAGTTAGGTGTCATTTTCTTTCTATGTTCTACACCTGTAGCTCTTCATCATCAATACAATCTTCCATGTAGAGTATTCAAATAAAAGTCATTACTTATTTATTTACCAGCTAAATAAGTTAAATTCGTTATTCTTAATTTATTTTAATGATTTGCAATAATTATTTTGCAATGATTGCTATCTTTTTTCACTGTCAATAATGATCCCGGTCCTAAATTTCTATAGCTTAGTATAGTTTATATACTTGTCTGTAGATATTCATATTTTGCATGGAATGTCTCATAATTTCTAATTAATTTGAGTATTTGACCTGTTCCTTTCGTGGCAGCAAATTTGAAAGAGAACTTTTATGACGATTTAGTTCGAAAATTTGCCTTTCAACTTTGTGAATGCTGGTGGACCAATGGCTATATTTGTATATGGAAAAATAATGATACATTACCTTTTTAAGATGTGTTAAATGAGAACAAATTTTAGCGATTTGAATTGTGGATGAAATTAAGAATGCAATTGTTTCTTTCTTCTCTTTTCTCTCCTGAATCATTAAGTAAAGTTGTAAAACAATGACTGAACTACAAAATTGATTTCATAGGACACGATGTTTTTTTTTCCACTTTTAATCCTAATTTTAAAATTTGCAATTTTGGTCAAAATCAATGGATCAATCATTCTTCTCATTTAGTTTTATATTTAGATTATATTGGTGTAAATGATTTATAGGATTACCATAAAAATGAGAAAAGAATTTTAAAACTAAAAGTGCAAAAATATTTTGACGGAAAATATGCTGGTGGGACTAAAATGAAAGTAAAAGACTAAAAGTAATTTTTTGGGATCAAAATAAAACGCGACTATGACATCTGGGACCAAAAATGCAATTTACTCCTAAAAAATCATAAGATCTTATGATTACCACTCACTCAATTAAATTAGAATAACCAATTAATAAGGCAAATACCTTGCTGTGAGAAATCCATACAAGCTGAAACCGTTAATGCAAAGCATGAGTTATCATATCTTTCGAAGAGGCCGCTGCTTACTCCACGCTCAACACTTCAACGTCAAAAACCAGATCTGAGTTGGGTTGAATACCCCATGCCGGAAAACCACTTTCCCCGTAGGCATAATCCGGTGAGCACTGTAAATGATTGAAAAGCAAAAGAGTGAATTGCATTTTCCATGCCACAGGACACGGTCGCATTTCATTTTTGTCCCAATAATTGCTCTTTTATTCCCATAGTTACATTTTTTTGTCCCATTATTAATGAATATATGCACTTTTAGTCCCCAAAAACTACACGCATATCAAAATAAGTTCACTCTCAATACTCTTTTCTATGTAGTTTATTTTGATGTGAATGAATTACATAATTGAGACTAATGTGCAAAAAACGTTTACGGTGAGACAAAAAATGCAAATGTGAGACTAAAAGTGCAACTATTTTGATCAAAATAAAATAGGATTGCATCCAATTAGACCAAAACCAAAAGTGCAATTTACTCAAAAGGCAAAATCAGCATGCGAGTTTGCAACATATTCCCTTCCAGAATAATTATATAGGCCTGTGGTGTGCAAGTCATTCCATTTTTTGCTAGTTTACAATCGAGAAACGGAGCCAACAACATATACGGAAAGGAAAGCGGAAAAAAAAAGATTTGCATATATTACCTTCAATCTTGCAACTTCTCCAACTTGCATTCCTAACACCCCTTCATCCCACCCTGCAACAAATGCCACATACATAACAAGTTAGAACATCTATTTTGCATATAGTATTAGCGCCTTACCATGTAAATACACAATTATGTTCATTGTATCTCACAAACATGGTTGAGATTCCTTTTTACACAATTGTGTTATACATTGTGCTACATTGCCCGAATGATTAATGTTACAAGTACTAACTGACGGAGATAAATCATCCAAGCAGTTTGAAAAATCAAGTTTTTTTTTTTTGGTACAAATGAAGCTAGCTCGAAATTTAAGCTAGGATAGATCGCGGGGTAGTTATTCCTGCTATATCATATGATATCATAGGATGGAGATAAATCATCCAAGCAATATGAAAAATCAAGTTTTAGTATAATATGGTAGTCATTCTAGTTTTTAATTTACTTTCTAGATTAGTTCACCACTTCATAGCATAGATTGGTTTACTTCCTAATATAGAATATATTTACTTGTATAGATATGTGTATTGACTTGATGAATAAAGTACAGCACAATAAACAAGATACATAAACTCCTTTTATCTAAATAAAAAACTCCTTTTATCTAGATATGCATTTACTATTTATTCTATTAATTGCAATTAGTCTAAGAGAGGTAACTGGAAGAAACTGTTAGGAATAAAGTGGAAGCATGTGAACATAGTTCGAACAAGCGAACCAGGTGCGAGATCCAGACATATATATCCAAGAAAACTAACAATTCAATAGGAACAACTAAAGCTAATGTTAGAGTATATAGATTGTTGAGGGCTAATTCGATGGTCCACTTGTTTGGAGAGGAAATAGGAAATTTGTGGCCCAAATTTGATTTCAGAGTAGAAGAATAAAACTTTGAGAGAACAGCCTATTTAATGATAATGGAGAATATAAAGGTACTGATTCGAAAAACCCTCGAGCTAATTCATGGAAAGACCCTCAAGCTGGACAAGGATCGAGCAAATTCCTCGAGCTGGTTGAATATTGAGATAAGTTAGAGGAAGGTTCTCAAGCTGAATGAAGATCGAGCTAAGTCAGAAGAAGACCCTCACGCTAGAAGAGGATTGAGCTAAAGGAAGGCTTTCAAGCTGGAAAATGGCTCGAGTTGATAGTCCATGGCGATTTTGAGGAAATAAGAAGTAATATTGTTCTTGAGACAATGGTGCAACTGCTTTTAACAGCTAAGCGAGAGAAAAGGGAGATCTATAAAGACCATAAGTACTCAAACCCGAGATTTTAGAGATTCAATGTAACCTCCTCGAGTTTCATCAATTATAAAGAGGAGAAAAATGTAAAAAGGGCGATATATGCTATTTACAAAGACACACTAAATTTTGTGTTCATTTTGCCATCAAAAGCTTATAATCAATTCTCCATTTTTATTGTTCTTGGCCTTGTATCTGAACAATCATAAAAAGTATCCTCATCATACATCACAATAATTCTGAAACATTGTTCCCCTCGGAGATTGAGTTCTTTATCGCTATTAATTAGTACACACGTCAATCATTTGGGTAGTGTAACACAGGGAATCTCAATTGCCACATCGTTAGATACAACTTACATGGACAAACTATAAAACTTCAAGATTTCCGAAACAAACGAATCAACCAACACGAAAAAGTAAAATTACCTTTGATAACTTGGCCTAGGCCGACTTCGAAAGTGAAAGGCTTCTGGCCCCAATCCTTGGTGCTGTTACCCCATAAAATCAAAATAAATTAAGTCGGTAATAAGATTGAGAAGCAACAGATTTATTACCTCCAGAACTTTTTGGCGAGATCTCCATTCTTGCCGAAGCCCGTGCAGTGAACGGTGACGCTTTGACCGGGTACGGGCTTCGGGCCCTTGCCCGGTTTCAGTATTTCCTTCTCCACTCCCATTGCTCTGATTGGGCAAGCAAGCATTGCAAAAGATCTCTTCTTTGGGTTCAAACTTTGAACTTTGAAGTGAGAGTGAGGTAGAAAACTGGATTACTGATAGCTCTGGGCAGTGGATTACAAGTGATGATTGATGCTGACACGTGGAAGTGATGAGACATTTTCACTTTTATAAAAACATCAAATTTACCCCCATGGCATTTTTAGTGAATTTTTCTCAAGTCTTTCTAATTTTATTTTTGAATTAATTGCAAGAATGAAAACTTCTTTGCTTACTTTTGCAACCTGAAAATTGTAGGTTTTGACATGATATTTTAATTTCTTGAAAATTAAAATATTTATTTTGTAAATTTTTAGGTAGACTTTTAAATGTTGTAAATTTTAACATAATATTTTAATATTTTTACAAATTTCATGTAAATTTTCGAAATTTGTAAATTTCAATATTTTGACAATATTAAATCTACCATACCAAATGATCGTGCATCAATTGTAATACTTTGAACTTTTTGTATTTAATATCAAATATTAGCATCTCCAAATTGGATGCAAATATTAAAACTAGTTATATATATATAATTTGAGGGATAAATTTCATTGTAAATATATTTTAATTAATTTCATTAGATACTAGGAGATAATATGTTCATTATATACAATAAAAATAATAAATTCAATACACTTCACCATATGCTCGTGGTTCTAACCATATATGTTAGATGATTTTACTCTTAAAATTTAGATGGTACAAATTTAACATTTTTAATGATAAATTTGCAACATTAAAAATTTATGTGAAAATTGTAAAGTAAATAATTATTATGTGTTAAATTTGCAAAAATTAATAAAAAGTTGCGTTAAAATTTGTAACTTTAAAAAAATTATGTTAAAATTGCAAAAAAGTAAAATGTTATGTTAAAATGTATAACATTTTAAAGTTTATGTGAAAATTATAAAAATGAATAAATGTTTTTTTAATTCTTACAATTAATCCTTTACTTTTTTTGTTTTTACTCAGGTATAATAATGGTCCCAAATCAAGGTATAAATATAATGAAGGATTGACATTTTGATATCAGTAGTTCTGATGCCACTTGTTGGTCCCTTATTATAGAATAATCAATTAAGTGCGGAATTAATCTTGAGGCCCATTAATGTCCTCCAGACTCCAGTTGAGTCAGTTAGGACTTAGAAAGAAAGTTTGTTGCCTAGTTGAGTTTTAAGTTCAGTTGCAAGTATATGAGTCAGTTCGATAAAGTTCGAGTTGACAAGTTTTTTTTTTTTATTTATCTTAAGGCAGTTGATAATTCATTGAGTTAAATGATAAGTTGTAAGAGATACCTGAGTTGATTGGTCAGCTCAGCTTGCACAAATGTAAAATAGTTGTCGAGTAACATGCATTGAAATGTCAGAAAATAAAGAGAATGAAAATTGCAAGAAAGCGATAAAACTGATACAAGAAAGTTTATAGACGTTCGGAGATATCACTCATACATCCTTTCTTCCTTTATTAACTAGAAGGGTATCAACTATTAACTTAAAGCATGCGTCGTTTTTAAACACGGATTACAATAAAAGACAATCTTCTCAGTTATCGGGCATCGGCACCCGAGGACTCAGGTACGGCGTCGAACAAAACCTCGATCTTCTCCTGATCTGTGCTCCACGTCCTCCGCAGATTGAAGGTTTGAGTTCCCTTCTCGAACAGGTTAGATTGGTTGTTTGAGGAAGTATCACGAAATCTACATTACGTGGATGGCTCTGTTGGGTATATTCCGGAGGGGTTGGTCTTGAGCGTTGATCTCATAGTGTTCTTCTTATGGTGTCAATTCCCTCTCGAGTGTTCGACAGAGTATAGGTCGTCAAAAAAGGCTAAATATTACTCGATGGCAAATGCTACTTGCGAAGATGTTTGGTTGCAAACTATTACGAAGGAGATTGAATTTCCACTTTCACAACCAGTCGCATTATATTGTGATAATCAGGCTGCATTGCACATCTCATCTAATCCAGTATTTCATGCAAGAACGAAGCACATTAAGATTGACCGTCATTTAGCAATAGAAAAGCTATTGGCTGGAGGGATCAAACCATTACATGTTACAACTAATTCACAGCTTGCATACGTACTTACGAAAGCTCTTCCAGTTGCAAACTTCAAGCCAATGATGGACTACACAAGTGTTGAGATAGCTTGGTTTGCATGAAGTGAAGATTTGTATGAGCTGGAGAACATCATATAACTATGTACTCTCTTGTATAGGATTAGTGGCTAGTTAGTATAAATAACTCACCGCCTCATTCACGTGACTAAGTTGAGTGAATATCCAAATATCATTTTGTAAACTTTTCTCTTCCCACTTTATTGTGAATATTGGATATATTTTTTTCTAGGATTGTAAACCGTTGATCAATCCGTATCATTTACTATTTGATGTAAATATGGATCAATGTACGTGTAATCTATTACTAGAATTTATAATTCTTACATTTTCTTGTAATTGGATAAAAAAAAAAGCATTTACATGCACAATTCATCAAATTGGTAATTGAATATAAGTACGGTTCTATAGTTTCAATCCATATTTTATAGGATCAAACTCGTATGGTACCGCTCTTTCCTCCCCGATTCAGTACTAATTATTCTATGAGCTTTAATGCTGATTTTGCATTTTCGGGCACGCAAATTATGTCTATGGTTTGGATGTGTGTGTGTATTTATTTACTTAAATTTTCGGAGAAATCTTTAATTTTATATAAACTTTGCAACATCTGTTACTAACAACAAAAAAATTTTCATCTTAAACCAGATCAAGAACTGCTTCTTCAACATGTTATAATTTTTTATTTAATTTGTTTCGGTAGCTATTTTTCTTTGAAATTTGAAAGTATCCGTACTCCGCACTACATAAATATTTCAGATTTCAAGGCTACTATGAATATCCAACATGCTTCAAAAATAAATCCATGAAGACCGAAAAACATTTAACATATAAATCCATGCATAAGACATTATAACACTAGTACACTACGAAAATGAACTAGGTAAAGCCACCTGCAACGACAATACACAGGAAAGCGCAGTGAACTTTACCTAACAAGTTTCATTATTGAACACAACATTAAAGATATCTAGTACATTCCTTAACTCCCTTGAAGGAAATGGAAGCTCACACACTACAAACACATATATGTGATAAACTAGCCCCAATAAGAAACAAGTTTTCTAAGGGTTGTTGAAAGCTGGAGGTGGAAGAACCGGGACAAGAGGGACTCCTGGATTTTCAGAAGGCGTGCCAGGGAGTGTGACCGGTGGAAGATTAGGGAGCGAAGGCGTGCCCGGGAGGAAGGGTGGGAACACTGATGGAGTTGGGATGGAAGGAAATGGCAGAGTCGGAAAATTCAGGAGGCGACGGTTTCCAGCTTCCAGGCCCTGGATTGACAGTCCAATGAGAACGAGAGATATGAGAAACTTGCAAGAAGACATGTTGAGTAGTTAGGGAGAGTAGACTTAATGTTTACAGTGTAGTGTGGACTAATGAATGGTTCGGTTAAGTTCAGTTCGATTTGGCGTAGTAGGATTGTAAGAAATGGATGGAATTTATAAGGGCAAGAGGTGGGATGACCCCCCACATAGCATTTATTTTGGCATAAAATTTGGTTCAACTTCTTCCAGCTTGATATTAAAGGGCCTTCCCCCTTTGGTTGTTGGTCTCCTAACTACTGCATCAAGCTTCATAAAAGACCCCCTCGATGAATAGGAAACATCGTAGGTAATTGGTGGAAGCCAAGTAAATTGTATTGCGGTTTAATCTTCGTAAGCCACGTGATAGTTTTGGCCAAATAGTTGTTAGACAGTGGGCTATATTCCAAGAATTATTACTTTTTTTTATGCATGGAATGTTGGAATGTACTGCAGAAAGAATAAATTGCATTTTTATTCCCATAAGTCATAATCTTATTTTATTTTGATCTTTTAAATTTAATAAGAGTCCAAATTCGAAAACTTTGCAATTTTCATCCTAGAATTAACAGGTCACTACTGTGTATGCCGTGATCATTTGATCCAAGAATTATAAATCGTAATATAAATTTACAAATAGTTTCAAATTATAGTAGAAAAATAGTTTGACGGAAAACAGTTAAAAGAGAAAATGAAAGAGGTTCATCCATAATCAAAGTTGACTTACTCATGTGTGTAAAACCTTTATAAGGCGTAAATGTGTCCATATTAATTGGTCATGTGGTACACTCTACCCTTCTCAGACATAATTATGTTTCCACTAAATAATTTAAATATGCTTAATATAAGTGAGGAAATTATTTGTTGGTGTTGTGGGCGGTGCCCACCTCACTCACATAAGGCTGTGAGACCCATACGAACTCTACGTAGAGTCCACACGATTATGCCTCACAACTGTAGCATATAATTTCCGTATAAGTGAATCTAACACAAAAAAGCTTGAACAGGGCAGGGCTATAAGCATAGTAGCCAAGTACACAGGTCATTTCGAGAATAGCAGTCTTAAATGTGAAAAAGGTAGTGTAATAATTAATTCATTTGACTGATAACCAGAAAATTGTATGGCGGAAGAACGTCCACCATCATATCGGGGGGTTGAGGTTGAATTTATTATGTGCCCTACTCAAAATTTAACCACCGCCATTTTCTTACATGTTTTCATTTTTAACTAAAATATTTTAGATGTTTTGAGAAATACCAATTCAATTTTGTTAGAGATGATTTTTGTCGGACTTAAAGGAGGCAAGTTGGAAATGGATGGAATTCAGCAGGAATTCGTGATTTAGCCCTGGCCAATTATCCCAAGACGAACGCAAAGAGTATATTGATATGAATTAAATGATACAGTATTTGTATAGAGTGGATTTTGTGATGAATATGACTGAGATTATAAGAACTTCGGTGGTCATGATATTACTATCGTAATATAATTGCAGGAATAATATGGTGGTGAAGATGAAATTGTCGATACCACAAGGAACTGTATTTGAAAGTTTAATTGAGTAAGAGTTACAGTTTAATTGTAAATATTTTGACCTATGAATTTAAACCGGCTTTTAAAACTAAGATAGAATTTGTAGTGCAGAAAAATAAATTTTCCTCTCATACTTATTCCCCTGCCCCAATCTTATTCATCACTGAAGTTTAGATTAAGTGAAGAAATTAAGCAATAAATCACTAGTAGAGTGATGGGGTGCCTCCCGCCGAGTGCTTTATTTAATGTCGATAGCTTGACGATACACTGGTGTTCCTTGGACTCATGACTTTTCTCAAGTAGCGATTAGTTTTAGGTTCCATCGTGATTGATTGTTCCTCGTCGTCAACTTCCGCTGATAAGAAATCAATTAGTATTCACTGTTGTACATTCCATTCCATTAATAGACAATCCATTAAAGATCGGAAACAATTGTTTTGAATCCTACACGTGAAGGATAACCAAAATTCTCTGTTTTTAATGGAGCATGTGCTATCGGAATGCAAGATACTACCTTTCTACAACCAGTGAAGTCGCAATAGCCGCCATGGATCGAAATCTTCCCCCTTCTCACCCCTTCTTCGATCCATGGGTACGTGAGCAAGTTCAACAAAGACCTATTAATTGATTCCTGGAGAATATGATAACAAGATGGCGTCGGTGACCAACCAAGAAAAACATCCAGAATTTTCCTTTTGGAGGACACAAAATATAACAATTTAGGCAACTCCAATAACAAAATAAGAAGTTAATAGTCATAGTATTTTCTTAATTACATTTCAAACTACAATTCTTGTCTATTTCTTCTTCATATTCTGAACTATCACATGATAAATGAATAGCTTAGTGGCAATATTAAACGGAGTTTTTCACAAATGGGTCATGTGGCCAAATATGTCATGTAATAAGAAAAATCAAATAATCATTAATAATTTGATATAACTGATAAAGGAGATGACATATTCATTCATCCAATAAGAAATAAAATGAATTAGATTCATTAGTAAATAGAAATTAAACAGGCAAATATGTTCTAAAAGTTCACTTAACAAAACACTATTTTAAACTTAAATATGTAAGTTTTAAGTGAAACATGATAAGCTTCCATACCAATATAACAAAGAGAGAGAAGGAAAAAGAAAGCCAGCCACAGTATCAAATAAATGACGTCTTCGAATGTCAAAAGAGTGCACCATTTTTTTATTTATATGGGATATTGTGATATATATAGTAAAATATCCCAATATTTTCTTCCAAAATGTGTGATTTCGTGTGTGGGTGGGGGGAATAATGCGACAATACGAGTTAGGAGTCTTCCAACCAAAAAACACAACTTAATCAAGTAAAGCTCAAAAAACAAGCAAGGCAGCTGAGATCGAGATAAAAACATACTTGAGGTTGTGAGGAATAAAAACGAACAAACATGGATTACGTACACATCACTGAAAGCTAGAAAATTTAACACTACCTTGAAATTACTTCATCTTGCAAGCTCGTCAATGCTTTTATTCCTCCACAACAGCTGTGACCAACGACTAGTAAGTTTTTGACCGGCAAAACATATATGCATATCAACATTTCCAGTCCTATAGGAACAGGGATAAGCATAGGCTGCTTATTTTTCAACTGATGTTGCACATAAAGGATAGATACTTTCTACTAAATTATAAACATGCATGTTAAAAGTGTATTTCTTATAAAACAAAGAAGAGATTACATTAGTATACACCCAATCTATCAAGACACATATAGTTTAAATCAGAATATAACATGCTTATCTCTTTGGATCAACCCCGAGCGTGTCATGGAAGGCTTTATTCTTTCATCTTATAAATCAATAGGTCCTATAAACCATCAAACAACATGACTAGAACCTTGAGATGAAAAAATTTGATAGCTGACTAATTCATTCACCGTTATCTCATTGTGGCTTGACAAACCTTGCACACGTTGATGTGCGGTTGGTGATCTAAATGACCAGAAATATACTTTTTTCCTTATTTCAGGAATACATTCAAAGCAAGTAAAGTAAAACTATGAAGAACTTGAATAATTCAACCAATAACTATCAGCTTTACAAACCAATTTTGCGGACACTATAACAAATTAACATGATCGGACTCAATTTATAACATCGAATAGTCACACCTAGAATTACCAGACATTTTGGGAAGCGGATAAAACACGCCAATATGTTGGGAGAATTCGATTAGATGATTTAGTAATTTGATTTGTTGGTTTTTATAAACTTTTGATTGTTCTTATTTTTCGTGTGTGTGAAGACCATTTTTTTTCAATAATATTTATGTTGTGATATGATTTTTCATTTTTCATATCTTATTTTTCGTATTAAATATGATTAGAAGCTTTGAATAACAAATCCTATGTTGTTGCACAATCTGATGGATTTTTAGTGGCAATTTTTGGATTTTATAAACTACTTTGAGTTTGTTTATATGCAAAATAATATTATCTGCTTGAGTTTGTATATTATGTTATAAACTTCATTATCATACACTTTTTTTTTGTTAAGGTTCTGCTTCAGTTTGTATATGCTATTGGTGGTCTCTTGTTAACGACGGGTAAAAAATAAGAATGTGTAACTGCATTTTTTTAATTGCTTACATATTCTTTGAATTTTGCATATACGTATGCAAAATAATATTATCTGCATATGTAACAGACACATGCATATACACATGCAAACATTAGAGAAATAAAGTAGATTACAAAAAAAAATGGATATGTGCAGATGTGAAAAAATACAAAACTATAAATGATGATGACTTTGTGGAAGAGCCATCCAATATCCGACGACGAAAAAAGGCTACGCCATCCCCACTTGTAAAAAGCAAACATCGTGTGTCTGAATTTATGGCTCTGCAGCATAGGTCTACACCCAAAACTATCATAAATGCCATACAGTCGATGAATGAAAGGCAAAAGAATGCAGTATATGAAATGAGGTTCGGAGCAATATTTCATATGCCAACGAAAGAGTTACCATGCCGGCTGGGGTATTGGATTGTTAACAACTTCAGCCCTGGACCTACAGATTATTGTTGCCTGAAGGAAAATGTATAGAGATTACTGAAGAGGATGTGTGGCTAACACTTGGACTAGCTAGGGGTGAAAAATAGATTACAAGGAACCCATCGTTCAAAAGGAACACACTTATAGATGAGTGGTCATCAGAGTTAGGGAAGAATAAACACGATATTCTGATCAATGATGTTGGATTGGCAATGCTTTCAGACAAGGAAGGGGGCAGCTGGTTTAGAAAAAATTTTCTCATCTTGGTGGAATTTTGTATTATTAAGAATCCTGTAGAAGGGCATGTGAGACAAAAAATAATGGATAGTATAGTTCATATTTGAAATGTGAAAAATTTGAACTAGTGCGGCTACGTTTTATCAATCCTTAAACATTGCCATGAAAGCTGGACGTCGTCGTCTTGGGGGAAGTTTAGTGGTCCATTACTGTTCTTATTGGTATGCAAAGTCTAGAATGAACTGTTTTTTATTTATGCATATGTTTTAGTCAATTTACATATTTTTTTTTTGCTTTGCAGATATTATATGTAGATTGTGTTGTTGTAGTTAAGCGAACAGTTCCGAGGGCATTCCCTGCTATCCCTGGATGGACAACAACTGAACTAACTAAAAGACAAGCAAGCAAAATGCAGTATGGAGCCTTTGGTGAAGGAAACGTAGATGTTAGATACAACCCAGCGCATGGGGTAATGCATGATGTGTGTTTTGGCAGCGTAATGGAAGATAATGTAGTGCAAAAGGATTCAGTTGATCTTACAACCGCATCAAACTACACAAATGAAGTAAATAAGGTGGTGAGTAATATGACTGATTCACTATCCAAGCTGATGAAGTTGCTTATGGACACACCTCCACACATAGCAGAAAATAGATGCTTTCAGCTAGCATCAGATGCTTGTAAACACCTTTTCAATATACCAACCACATCGTTAGCTGTGGCCACACCTGAAAAAATTGTTGAAAAAGGTACAAACGTTGCATCCACACAAGTAGAAGGACCTAGGATTACAGCCACACATGCGGTTGCATGCGATGAATGGAACAATCCGGAATGGGATGAATGGATGGTCAAGATGATGGAGACATGGGAAAATATGCATCAGCTCAATGTGATGTCATCACAAGGAGTGCCCTCCTTCAGCGTGGTTCTTACTCAAGTTTTTGGCACAAACCCAAGTGAAGTTGACAATGAGGTTTACATTTCATTTAAGACCTATGCCTCACGTCTCGCCATTAGATATTTATGTTTACTAATTTATCTATATTTTTAATTTGATTTAATCTTTATTTGAAGCCATCTGCCAATATAACTACCGATCGCACTAATGCATGTGGAGTTGCATCTGTATTGCCTATGACGAAAGACAAAGGAAAGGGCAAGATGTCGCTGAAAATGTGTGTTTTTGAATCGAAACTTTCAAATATGAGCACTCATAAAGAATGATCTTCTAATTTCTTGTTCTGTTTGTGTATATCATTTCAGCAACAAGACGATATGCATATTCCAAAGCCTCATGGGATTGTGATATCGACACCCACCACCAACAAGGTATCAATGCATATGGAAACAATGAAATCGCACTCAATGGCAAGGCACACA